>PITB01006241.1:0-91094 GCA_004024585.1 Paradoxurus hermaphroditus | reverse complement strand
TGGCAATGAGAAAAAATGAAATCTGGCCATGTGTAGCAACATGGATGGAACTGGAGGGTATTATGTTAAGTGAAATAAGTCAGTCAGAAAAAGACAGATACCACATGTTTCCACGAATAGGTGGACTTTGTGAGACTAAGCAAAAACCAGGGGGAGGGGAAGAGGGGAAAGGAAAAAAAGACACAGAGAGGGAGGGAGATAAAACATAAGAGACTCTCAAAGACTAAGAACAAACTCAGGGTGAGGGGGGTGAGGGAGGGAGGAGAGGGGGTGACGGGCATTAAAGAGGGCACATGTTGGGATGAACACTGGGTGTTTTATGTAAACCAATTTGAAAATAAACTATTTTAAATTTAAAAAAAACCCTTTATATATAGGTAGCATAAATAACACTAAAATAAGCACCTTCAATATGGCAGAGTTATGCACAACTGAGTTTTTTCTCCGGATTAATTCCTAATGTAGAATTTCTGAGTCAGAGTTTGCACATTAGAAGGCCTTTAATATTTACTACAACCTCTCTTCTAGAAAGTTGACATCAATGCAAATTCTACCCACAGTATATAAAAGTGCCTATTGCCCCCGTGTTCTCACCAGATAGGTATCATCATTGTTTTTCATCTTTGCCAACTTGATAGGCCAAAAAAAGGGGTAACTATTCTTTTAATTTTCATTCCTTTGGTTACAACAATGTGAATCACATTTCTATATGTTTATACATCATTCTGTACTTACCTCTACCAGTTTATTTGCAGGGATGATCATCTTTTTTGTGTTGATTTGCAAATTTTTTTATATATTAAGGATATTAACCCTTTCTCTGTCATATTTGTTGCAAATATTTTTTTTTGCCTTTCCATTTTTAAAGTATTTCTTGCTATACTGGTGATGCTGTCAACTTTTTTTTTAAGACGGGGGCGTGGGGCAGAGAGAGAAGGAGAGGGAATTCCAAGCAGGCCCCATGCTGTCAGCACAGAGCCTGACATGGAGCTTGAACTCACAAATCGTGAGAACATGACCTGAGCCCAGATCAAGAGACAGACACTTAACTGACTGAGTGACCCAGGTGCCCTGATGCTGTTTTATGTAGGCAAAGCTATCACTCTCTTCCTTTGTGATTTCTGCCTTTGATATTATACCTAGAAAGTCTTTGCCCTTCCTCTAGGTACATACCTTAGAAACATGCTAACATATGTATACAAGGAAACTTGCACAGGAATGCCCACTGAAATATTTTTACAATAGCGAAAGTTTAGGGGAAAATACCTAAATGTCTATCACTTAAAGTATAGATAAGTACAGTAGAAATATACAATAGAATTATCCACAGCATCTATGTGTATCATCATGGATATTCTCAAAAATATGATGTCGAGGGGCATCTGGGTGGCTCAGTTAGTTAAACGTCCAACTCTTGATTTCAGCTTGAGTCATGATCTCACGGTTCATGGGATTCAGCCCCAATCAGGCTCTGTGCTGACAGCATGGAGCCTGCTTGAGATTTTCTCCCTCCTTATCCCTCCCCCGCTATGTATGTGCTTGCTTTCTCTCCCTCTCTCTCTCTCTCTCAAAATAAATAAGTAAATAAACATTTAAAAATATATGTGTAATGTTGAGTGGGGGGGAACAAAATAAATAATACACGTACTATAATACCATGTGTGTAAATGTAAACTACACCAAGTAATCGCTATGTTGTTCGTACGTGCAACAATTTGCAATAACTGGAAAGAAAGAATGCACATCAAATTCACAATAGTTGTTGCTGCCCCCAGGAAAGGCAGGAAAGAAAGAGGACTTTGAATGGGTCCACCCAAACTGAAAGAGCTACTCTAATAATTTTTTTAATCTAAAACAAATATGACAACACATTAGTATTCACCATTCTGGATGAATAGCAGGTATATTTGTCCTATTATACTTTACATTTTTGCATTCTAATCTTTCCCCAGATGAAAAAGGGAGGGCTTTCTCCACCCTCCAAGAATAGCCAGAAATACACTTTTATTTCCATAAGGTTTGCAACATGTCTTAAAATTTAATGGATGGTATGAAGTAGAACTCTAAGCTAATGAATGAATGAGTGAATGAAAAGGAATGAGTGCATGAGTAGATGAACGAAAAAAATGAACGAATGATTCTTAATGAGCAAATAATTCTGTCACTTTCATGAGTGCCATCATTCAGATTACAGAAACATACTCGGCAAATCAGAGAGAACCTGGTAGCCAAGCTGATATTCAAGCAATCATGGCCGAAGAGTAGATCTGTGTCAGTGAGTATGGTGTCCACTTGCCATATATGCCTATTAAGCACTTGAAATGTGGATAGTCTGAATCAATATGTGTTCAAAGTATAAAATACATACCAGATATTACAGACTTAGTACAAAAACAGAATCTAAAATATCATCTTAATAAACTTAAAATTCATCTCATGTGAAAATGACAATTATTTTGGATAAATTGGGTTAAACAATGTATATTATTAAAGTGAACTTCACTTGATTCTTTTTACCTTGTTATTATGACAGCTAGAAAATTTACAATACAGATACGGCTTTCTATTTTATTTTTTTTTTATTAGATGGCACTAAAATAGAGCAACAATGTTGCCTTAGATCTAAAAGTGTAAGAAGAAAAAAATATGTCTGTTTTTCACATTTGCCTAATCTGAATGCAAACCAACCACCTCTTTATATAAATAATGGCATGAAAACTAGATGAAAAAGTATGAGGTCATTACACTGCCCAGCCGACAACTCGGAAAATTAGACTTTACACAAATTGTTACATAAGGCACTTAATAAAACTTTAGGGAAGTGGAAAATTTTGCATTAAGTTCTGTAATACAAAATAGATTCATGTCCAGAAGTAGACCATAAGGAGAGAAGGTAACATGAAATACAACAACCAGAAAGGAATGACACTGTGCTGTCAGTCTCCTGATGTTTCTGTTCCCCCATGGAACACCACCGAATCAGCTCATGTTACTCATGGTCCTGGGCTTACTTTCTTTTTAATGCAGTCTACTCTTGACTGGACAGTGATGATTCTAGTGTAGACCTACTGACTGTAGGATCCAGATGTGGCCCAGGTACAGAGGAGTATCATGCTCAAACAAAGCTACCAAAGAGTAATTTCAGACTAACTTCAGTACTTCATTGGCATCAGTGTGTGGGAAGGGGGCACATTATCCATATCTATTCTTAAAATCCCCTTCTCTCATAACCTACAGCCTCAACTCCAAAATTCCTAGAAAAACTTCTTTCATGTGCTGCCCATCTATTCCTTCCTTCATTGTTATCATGACCATGTATCTCAAAAGCCAGGAGAACTGTTCTAAGAAAGGAAGACCCCTCCCCTGAGTGGAGAGGAGGGGTTTCCAGTAAAAGATTGCAAAGCCAGAACCCTCTCCAGCAGACAGAAGAGGAAAATGTGGTGGGGGGGAAATGACGTTTACATTTGGTGTCCTGTCCAAACCAGCCAAAGCCAGGAGTTATAAGTCTATGCATAGCTGAAGTTTCAACATGAGGAGCTCAACTGATTAAAGATCAGATTTTATAGAACAAAGGTGAAGGGAGGTGCAAAAATGTACCTTAAGTCATGTTTTACTGGAGAGTAATTTAAGTGGTATCGGGCCCTGCAGAATTGAAGGATTTCACAAGTCAGAGAGCATCAGAAATATTCAATATTAAAGAGGAATTAAGTCTTCTCTATATAGGTGCCATTTGGAGACATATTGATTTTCAGTATGGTCACTTAAAAAGGTACCATAAATAACAAGGGAATTTTTTATATATTACAATAAGCACTGGCTTTTTTTTTTTTTTTTTTTAGCTTTTATCTGGTTGAAATAGACTACCTGAAGTTCCATGACCAGTTTAATATGAATGCCACTAATTCAAGAGTTAGCTTTAAAATGCTCTAAGTCTATGTTCCCCCTCTCTGAGTGCAGGCTCCTAACTTCCCTCCCTCCTTCACTCTGCCCTTGCTGGGACCTGCAATCATTCAACCCTCCCGCTCTGCTCAGCCCATTAGCCTCCTCCTGGCTTTATGATTCTGCTTCCCCCACCTTTACCCCAGAGTCAAATACTCCTGAGTGACCTCCACAGCACTTTCAATCCTCCTCCCTGACCTTCTGTTCACCTGCCACTCATGCTCCCAGTGCTACCTCTCTCCAGCTGTCCATTTCTCAGCTCACGGGTCACCCAATGCTGCTGAAGAGCAACGCAGAACATACGCAGCAGGGCCATTACAAGTTCAAGTTAGGCACATTGACCCGTTCCTTCCCTCCTCTCAAAAATTCTCATTTTCATTTCTTGTGGAGGCCCAGATATCATTGGCTCATCAGCTTCTTCAGACCTCTCTTCCCTGGACCACAGTTATAACATGGTCACACTCACACTGATCAGATGACCTGATCTGAACAGACAGAAGGAATCTCAAGAGACCCCAATCTTCATCATAAGACACCAGTGCTACATAAATCCTCTTCCTTTCTGTCCATATCAGATGAAAAGCTGGTGGCCTTCATCTTCTCTCCTGGTATGTGTATGTGAATAAACATACGTAGACATCTACCCATGCACATAAGTCCACACACTATGTAACCCTGCACACATACAAACACACATGCCCACCTTGACTCTCATCTTCTCCTTCTTCTGCACATCCTCTTTGTGCTTATGCCTGACACCAACATGAATTTCACCCTGTCTTTAAACTGTTTACTGAGGATTGGAAAAGCACCTCTCACCCCTTTACACTCAGGGAGTGGGGCTGCAACTAAAAGGAACAGAGGTCTTGCCTGGTTTATACCATGGTTCTAAATCCTTTGAATCTTTCATAACACAAATATTTATATTATGTGTATGTTTAACCTTTTTCCTACAATCTTTCAGAGCCACAAGTCTTATACACGTAACCTAAGTCTACTGCCTTTCTTCTCTCATCATCTTTCTCTTCTGAGCCCTCGACAGTCAGGTTTCCATGCCCAACAACCTCCCAGAACTGGACTCTTAAAAGGCACCAGTGAGTGACTTCCTTGTGGCCACACCCCTCCCTGAGTTCCACTTCTCCTGGCAGATGCCAACAGTGATAACCTACTCCCTCTTTGCAGTTCTCTTTCATTGGCCTCTGTGAGACTGCCCTCTGAGCGCCACTGAAAAATTGGACACATTTCACAAAAAGACCCTGCAAACAGCCATATGAGTTTCTTTTTCCTTCTTTTTAACGTTGAGGGAAGTGACAGGCACTGCAGAATGGGTAGCCTCTAAATGTGTGTAGGAGTATTTGCTTATGAAACATCACCCTCTAAATAGCACACTACACACCCTCACACAGTCCCCTTCCCCCTTTTTTTGGGGAATATCCAAAGTTGATAAGATCACTCCAGAGTTGTCATAACCCTCAGAGCTGCCAAGGGGACTTCCTATCAGCCATGTTATACATACACCCCCACTGCATGGGCCATCAGGCTGGGTCCTCTCTTCCTGAGCTGCTTCGCTTAGCTTCTGTCCACTCCACCTCTGTTTCTTACCTCTCTCTTGTGAGGAGAGGGCAAAAATAATGTCCTACCAGAACAGGATTCTAAAAATTGAAGAGGGTTTCAGTGCATGGACAAAGCAAGGATGGACATTGGGGAATTTCATTTTCCAAAACGGAAAAGAAGGGGTGCTTGAGTGGCTCTGCAGGTTAAACATCCAGCTCTTGATTTCAGCTCAGGTCATGATCTTCCGGTTTGTGAGTTCAGGCCCCACGCTGGCCTCTGCGCTAACAACGAGGAACTTGCTTGGGATTCTCTCTCCCTCTCTCTCTGCCCCTGCCCTCCACTCAAAATAAATAAATAAACATTTTTAAAGAAAAGAAAAGAAAATCTGTGCATAGGGAACTACAATTAGACAAACTTTTTGAGTGTATGTTAGAAACCAAAGAGTGTAAGCATTAAACAGAATGGTGTAGGTGGGAGCACTTTGCAAAACATAACTTGTGAGACAAATGTTAGATACATCCATCATCATTCATCTCACAGATGTTGAAGACCAGATGAGACAATATATGTAAAATTGCTTTGTCAACTGGAAAAAAACATTTTTGAATTGTAATTATTATGTGATACTTTGCCTTGGGCTACATTAAGAGTCAGACCATGACAATGTTGAAGAAAATTAAAATACCTGCTAATTTCTTTTAAATCTATATTCCTGGAGCTGTTTATAAACTGCAAATTCTAATTAATTTCCATTTTCTCACCTCTTTTCAGATGAATTGATCACAATAAACTTCAAACTCTGTTAACAACAGAGTCAAAGTTCCTGGAGACTGTTCCTGGAGTTAAGACCTGAAAGTCATCTCTTGTGCCCTGCCTACCATAACAAGGCCAGACCTTGTTCTCTTGTGACTGTTTCAGTCTTTTTTTTGTTTTCATTTCCATCTCCTTGGACATCATCATTTTATGGTTCTACTGCAGTAGCTTCCAGGACTTTAACTGTGTCTGAGACTCTCTGATTTCCAATCCATCCTTCCTGCAGGTGCTGAATAACCCAACATCATTTTACATCATTAGTTACTTCAACTAATTTCTTAAAATAACTCATATATAAACAAAGTGATGAGTCAGGAAATAAAAACATATAGAACACTTATTGGAAAGGAAGAGGATAACCATCATTTACTAGAGAAGGCATGATTATATAACGAGAAACCCCAGAAAATTAACAAAGAAGTGGTGTAGTGGGATGAGTTAAAAACAAATAAGCAGGCAAAGATCAACAGCTTTCCAATATGGCGGCAGTAACCAAGTGGAACACATAATGGGGGAAAAGAGTTCTTTTACCTTAACTGCCAATCCCTACCAGTTGCCTTCATAGGCGAAATGGTATTAAAAGATTACTGAAGTCTTTAGTTTTTCTGTGATAGTAACTGTTTGCAGCCTTTATGTGACATGGGTTTTCTTTCCTGTTTTTGTTTTATTTTCTTCTTCTGTTTAAGAATTAAAGAGCCTCCTGTTCCAAGTTTCAACCTGGGCAGTCTTGCAGGATGAGTAACAGGAGGAAGAGTAGGGGTTTGTTATAGTTACTGGGTCCGCTGCAGCAGCCTGGGAGTTTATCACTGACCAGGATGAAAACTGCAAAACACTTCTGACTCTTCTCCCTTGACCTTCACAGACACTCAATTCTCAAGTCCTTTAAATTGGTCTTTTTACAGATCTCATGGATTTAGTCCTTTCTCCTCCTCCCTAGTGCCTGTTTCTTACCAATATACTCAGTAACGTAGCCCAAATTGCAACTGTCTCTTGGCTGCTCCTTCAGCCCAGATCCTGACCCCTTATCCCTTTCAGTTTTTCCTCCTGGTCACATTTACTGTGCCACTCCACTGAGAGTTAATATCCTGCAGAACATAGGCTTGAAAGGCTAGCCGAGCTGGACTAGAATACGGATAGACCCAAAGACTTCATGGGTCTGAGACCTACTTCTGCAACTGATTAGCTCTGTGACTTTGACCCTACTACTTAATCATTCTGAGCCTCAGTTTCCTCATTTGTAAAACAGGCCTAATACATAAACAGTAAAAATTATTATGATAATTAAAAATAATACATAACATAAAAGACCTATTACAGGATTGGACACATAATAACAGCAGGCATTCAAAAGCTGTAACCTCTATCATGGGAGTTGTGGCCAACTCCATACCGTCTACTGGAGCAAGTTGAATGCCTATGTTTGGTCTCTAAGACCATGTAATTTGTCCCCACCTAACATATTCAAAGATACTCTCTAATACCAAATAGCCAGGTGTGTGTCTCTGGTAGCCAGCCCCATCTCCACACCCCAAACATACTCACCCCGTCTCAGAACTTTGACTCTTCATTGGTAAAACCAGGACTCAAAACTAGATCTCAGCTCTCGATTGCTATCTCATTCTTTTTCAACACATATTTTTAGACAATGGCTGGATAAGTAATTTTAACACATCAAAGTCCAGCCCAATCACATCTTCTTTGTCCGTGAGGAAGCCAGTTCTTATTCATCTCCCCTACTCCTACCCCTTTGGCACTTACAGCTGTTTTAAACAACACTATATTATATTCTCTCCTAGACAGCGTTTCTTCTGCATAATTGGACACTCACTATTGTCAGTACCCAGTAGAACGTAATGATGCCTAATTGGGTATTGTTCACTAAGTGGAACCATAAAGTGATAGTCTGGATTTTTTACACACTGCTCTTATATACCAGTCTCATTTTTTCCCAGATATACCTCAGAAATCTTCTGAAACAGAAAATAAAATTCTTGAATGTAAGGACCATGTCTTATATTCCTTTATGTCTCACAAACTTCTGCAGACACTAGAGATATCCCAAAATAACTTTTGTTTCATAATTGGTCTTCCAACCAGGCTCTCTACAGGGGGGGACGGTACATCTTTGGACATATATGCAGGACAAAAGGATTTAAGAGGGAATGATCTTCTATTATCATATCAGCACGCTCCATCCCTATACACACTGGGAAAAATATTTCCAATTGTCATAAGCCAAAAGCAAACTTAGTTTGATGGCATCAATATAATGCTTAATATGCTACATATTTGGCATCTGTTCCAGAGAAGACTGTGTGTCAGGAACTCAGAAAAGGTCTCCTGGGCATATAGGCAGCTCTCAGTCTGTCTCCTACACATTAAATACACTCAGGCTAGGGAATATACATTTTTAAATGCATGAAACATGAGCCAGTCTTGACACCCATCTATCAGGGCTGCTTTAAGGATAATAAAATCAGTGCTGCCATTATAAGGAGAGGAAACTTGATGACCCACTGGAGATTTCTTCCAATCTAAACGATTCTATAAATTCCCCTAAAATCATAAAAAAGCAGATTAAGGATTCATGTAGGTGTTTGGACTATAAATACAAATTAATTTCTGCTCCAGCTGCAATTTTTCTCATCCTTGCAAGAGGCACCTCTGTCTCTGAGGTATTTCTGGGTGAAACACCAACAAAACAGCTAAAGATAGATAGGACTACCCCTGGTTGGCAACTATTATCTTCTAATTTCACAAATAAATCTGCATCTTCAAATGAACTGAATTGAATCTTGCTGTTGTCCAAAAACATTTATCACTGAAAATCTGTTTTATTTGGGGAGTAAGATATAATTGTGTACAGATTCAATAAGAATCTAAATGTTCCACTGAGAAATTCTTTATTGAAAATGTTTTGTTTGGACTCTAAGTAATCTATTTATTTCCATTTTTCAGTTACTAGTCATATTATTATATTTGGTTTTCTTTAAAAAAAAAATTCCTGCTTAAACACTCCTCTAATGAAAAACATTGAATAGCTCCTGACATCAAAAACTCACATTATTCTCCTTCTCAATTGGTTTTGTGAAACTTCCAACTGACCTTTATAAAAGAAAGAAAATTAATTATTTTTAAATATTCCCTCAGCTATTAGAGCTCAATAACTAGAAATCAGAAGAAAATAGTAAATAAAATTCTTTGAAGATTAACTTATCATCTAATACATTTTTTGCTCTTGCATTTGCTCTGATTCAATATGAAGTCAGACACCAAAATAGAAATGAACAAATGGATTGTGGATCATTTCTCCAAACGCATGGGGATAAATGCATACCCCTAGGGAGATGTGCTCAGTTATGACATCACAGCTGTTTCTCCTATAAAAAGAACTATGTCCTGCAGCAAACTATAATTTCCCAAATAAAGGGAATAAAAGATTAAAGAAAAGAAAAACATGTCAGCAATAAAATCCAAGGAGTGCAACCAGATGCCAGGCACATTAAAATACCATATCTGACAAAGAATTAAAATAAGAAATCTTGTACCACTTGAATGTATTTCCATTCAAATTCACCAAAGATAAGAAATTGGGGTATATCGTTGCAATAATGGCTGCATGTATCCATGATCCTACACGGTCCTCTCGTGCATTTACCTTGGCCACGTGACTTGCTTTGATCAATAGGACATTAGTAAGCATGACACAAATGGAGGCTCCAAACCCATTCGGGGGGCTTATCCTTTCTTGCTGCTCTTAGAAACCCTGAGACACTCATCATGAGAATCAACCTGGGCCAGCCCAGTAGAGACACAGTTCATTGGCTGCCATCACCCCAGGCAACTGCCAGAATCAACCGCACTATATATGTGAATGATGCCATTTAGACCAACCAGCTCCTAGCAACCTGCCAGCTGCCTGCAGAAACATGAGTGAGTCTAGGCAAGCCCAACAGAAGAACTGGCTAGCCGAGCCAAGACCAAATTGCCAACTGATAGAAAGAATCATGGCCTAATAAATGATTATTGTTTCAAGGTTTTAGATTGGTTTGTTATACAGAAAAAGCTAACTGATACCAAGGTCATCACAGAACCTATACCATAAGCGCACCAATTTATGGGCTGGCCACCATAAAGGGAAAGGGAAGGGCTGCCCTAAGGATGGATGGGTCTAGAAATTATTCCTGAAAGTGAGTTTACATATGAAATACTGACTTGCTACACTAAGCCGCTTTTAAGCTCTGTTTTGTTAAGTGCATGTGTTGGGTTGTGGACTTGGTAAAGACAATCTCATTTAATCTACACAAAACCTCACGTGAAAGATATTATTATTATCTGTGTTGTACAAATCAAGAACTGAAGCTCAGGGAAGTTAAGTAACTTGCTCAGGGTCACACTGTATTAGGAGAGAGCTTGAACTCACAAATCTGATTTGCTCAACAGTCATAGGTCTTCATCACTAGGCTTTTCTACGTGACACCCTCCCCCACCACACACACACTATCTCCCATGAAAGCCTTCATTAGTCCATTGGACTGGGAAATTGTCTACACCAAGAGCCCTACTCTCCCTTTCTTAAAGCCCAGATGGCCAAGCAGTATAGACCCAATGAGACTTACACCTAGTCAAAGATAGATAGGAGTTGGAAAGGACAGTGGACATGGTGGGTCTTGCCCTGGCCCACTGACCTCAGACACAGTGACTAGGAGAACAAGGGAGCTTCAGCACATGGGCAGGGGCTATGTAACACATAACGGTCTGGCCCTCCAGCAGTATGTGGCCCAAGCCTCTTGTGCTAATCAGTTTAGCAATGCCTCCCTTTCTAGTCTTGGGGGGACGTGGGTGGGGAGGAAAAAAGGAGTCATGGAAGGGCTGGAAAATAGGTGGAAAGTTGGGCAAAGGTTCCTTTCTTCTTGGGGGCAGAGAAAGTGTTCCCATGAGAAGAGGGAAGAGGTTTGGTGTCTGCTGCACAGTTAACACCTGTCTGTCCTTGGTTAACGAAACCTCTGGAATCAGGTCTCCTGTTTCTTGGGATTCCCAACAATTTTAACTGTCTAAGCCCTAACTCTTAATATTGAGATGAAAACAAGAGTGAGGAGAAGGGCAACCATCAAGATAGTCCCTTTTGAAAACCACTTGTTTCCAAATAAGTAAAATGAACAAAACCCTTGCTAAGCAAATCAAAGACCTAGTGCACCTGTCAGCCGAGTATCTCCTTAGGTTAGCTGAAATTACAAGTGTTTAAGGTACTCACGGCTGAAGGTATAAACTTGTTTTTAACCTCTGCCTGCCTAATGGAGCCTACCAGAGCCAATCTCTTTTTAAGAAACTCCTAATGCGTGTGGGACTCTAACACCTCGGGAAGTTATTGCTGGCACATTTATAGAGAACTAGTGAGAGGGAATAGAAGAAGGTATGTGATAATTGAGCACATTAAGTACACGTAGGCAAGTGTGAAGGGACACAGATTGAGAAACTTATTCATCTTAAATGAAGCTGAACACAGTTTTGAGAAAAGCCCCAAACATCTGCATATTAAAAGCCTGCTCCCGCAAAGGAAACCAGGGTAACCCTCCACAGTTACCCTCTTTCCTAAGCCTGGCAGACATTTTCTGAGGCCCATAAACCACCTGAATCATCTGTTAAATGGGGCTGTCATGAGGATGAAAAGGTAATGCAATGGCTCCTTCATTCTAGTTTTCTTAGATTTGAATAACTTCCCCCACCCCGACATCTCAAAAATGCCAGCATAATCTTAACTAATTTCTTCTTTTGCTAAGTTTTAACATGAAACAGAAAAAGACTAATAGATAATACTAATGTAGTGTTTGCTCTGGTCCAGGGGCTGTTTCTAAATGTTTTACATGTATTAATATAATCTCTCCAACAACCCTAGGAGATAGCTATGATTATCCCTACTTAACAAATGAGGAAAGTGAGTTACCACAGACAGGTTAAGTAAGCCACCCAGGGCCTCAGATCTCATGGTAGAGACAAGATTCAAATGGCGGTAATCTAGCAATAGGGTCCACGCTCTCAACTGATAGCACATTGTCAGGAGCTCTCAGCAAGCATTTCATAAAGGAAAGGAAGGCACAAAAAATAAAAGAGAATGCCATTTCAAAAAATAAATAACACTTTACATCTCCAAAAGTAAGAAAGAAGAACACAGTAGGGTGGGGGAGGGACTGCAGTTCCCAAAAATTAACAAATAAAATGAACCTTATGCTACACAGCCATTGTGCTTGTAACACTACAAACTAAGTAAATACTTGTTTGGGAACATATACATCCCCCCAGTCCTCAGATCAGTGTTTGGGAACCAGTGAGACACGACGATGCACGGAAAGCACTTTGACAATGTGCCCATTGGACATTAGTGGTTGCCGAGGCACTATAAGATCATGAACCAGCTGCCCCGGAATCCACCCTCTTACAGTGTTCGTACTACACAATCCATATGCAGAGAGGCATGGAGCCCCCCACGGGCAGGCCACATGGATGCACGCACATCTTGTTTATAGCCAGTGTTAGCACTCTGTTTTCTGAACGACCCCCCTCCAGTTGCTGCTTCCATCCTCCCTGACACGCGAGGAGCAGGTGCAGGAAAGCAGACATCCCCCAGGAAGTCGCAGGATGAGGTGGCAGTGGAGAAGCTGCCCACAAGGAGCACGCTGGGGAAGAAGCCCCATTCCCAATGCTTTCGATACATTTTGGTGAGGACAGCGAGTCTGCTGAAGGTATTTCCCCCTCTCCACTCCTCCTTCTTCTCCTTGATTTTGGAACAGAACAAAAACCTACAGATGGGTTTCTAGCCAGCAGCTTTCGCTATGCCTTTCTGTCCCTCGGTCTCTCTGGTGAGGGAAAATCTCCAACAATTCCAGCTCAGCTTTGGGGAGGATGACCACTTAGTTATCTGTAAACGGAGCAGGGAAGAATGATGTTTGGTGGAGGCTACACCACTGGTGACTGGGATGCAATATTAGAATTCTGCCTTCCACATCTCAAAATAGTTCTTTAATAATTGAACAATTCCTTTGGAATTAGGGAAGTTGGAAGTAGTCGTAGAAACGAAATGTTCAGTGGCTTTACTGGGAGGCACTATAGAACAGCGGTGAATGGTTCTAGTCTGGCTTCCAACAACGAAGGTCTGTAAGTGGGGTTGGTGAGTCTTTTCTTTAGAAGGCCAGATAGTTACTTTTGTGGACTTTGTGGGCCATACGGTCTCTGTCACAACTACCCAGCTCTGCTGCTGTCTCACAAAAGGAGCCACAGGCCATACATAAATAGATGAGTGTGGTCGTGTGCCAATAAAACTTGATTCATGAACACAGAAATTTGAGATGCATTTCGTCTCCTTTTTATGTCATGAGATGTGATTATTCTTTGACTTTTTTTCTGACCACTTAAATACATAAAGCCCATTCTTGGTGTGGGCCATGTTGCATCATCATTTACCAAACCCTGGTTTATAATTGCAGCTCTGGCATATCTTAGCTATAAACTCTTGGGCAAGTTTGTTTTGAAGCCTCAGTTCCCTCCTCTGTAAAACAGAAACAGTAACAGCACCGGCCTCATCTGGGTTTCCCGTGGATACAGTGAAAGCAAAATGCTTTAGCACAGGGTGTCTGGGCACGTACTCAGTATGCTATAAATGTGAGCTGTGACTGCCATTTCCCTCCACTCTTCAAAACTCTTGGCAGCTTCTGCCAAATCCATCCAGGTTACCATCAAACAGGACTGAGGTTTCTCATGTCTCTATCAACAAAGAAACATTCTAGATTTTTCATAATAACAGCACTAGCCTTTGAGAGTTTATGGGGCCCTAAAACATGCCTCAAACCCTGGATGTGCTCATCTGTCCATTTCTTCCTAGATCTCAGTCTCTGGAGTTCAGGAGCTGAAGACCAGAGTGTTAGGCAGTTTCTCAAGCTCTAAACCAGAAATAATGATATTTTTTTGAGCAGTGGCCAATTCTCATGGGCACTAGCATTCTTCTAAGGGCTTTATACAATTCTTTCCCTTCATTTTTGCAATAACCGAAGGATGCTGATAAGATGGTGAGTTCCAAGTGTCAGACAGGTGTTTCAGGTTTCAGAGAAGATCTGAAGTGTTGGAAGTTTAGGCAACTAACAAGAAGGCATGCCTAGTAACCAGGAGGTGTGGGGCTCCTTCCTGAACCATAGCTCTTGCTTTGGAGCAAAGAAAGGATGACCATCTTTTAGGGCCCTGGGACTCTTCCATCTGAACACATATACTGTACCCCTGGGGAGCTTGTTTAAATGCAGATTCTGATTCATTAAGCCTGGGCAGATCCTGAGATTCTGCATTTCTAAAAAGTTCTCAGGTGATGGCAATGCCACAGGTTCTGGGACCAGGCTTAGTGTATGTAGTCAGGCCCAAGATGCAGTGAGAAATATGAGTTCTGCCCTTTAATGACCAAAGTGGCCTCCACAATATGAATCAATGGCCATGGTTTTCCATAATCAAGAGCCTTTGGAGCCAGAGTTAGATTCATAACTCCACCAGGAGCCAGATGTGTGGCCTTGGGGGCAAGTCTCTCAACCTTTCTGTGCCTCATGTTTCCTGCCCATAAAAAGGAATGGTAGTGGCTCTCATCTCATAGGGTTGTGAGGATGAAGGAATGAAATAATCTACATATAAAACATTTAAAAACATGCCTAACACATGATAAAAGCCCAATAAATCTAAGATAATCAAAAGATCAGGAAAAATGAAGATTTATCTAAAAGTGTGCCATAAGAGGTTTGTTCCCCTGTACAGCTAATGACTTGTGCTGATCCATTTGAACCCTACTCTCACTCCAGCAATTTTACAGCCAAGTAAACCAGGTCTGCATCTAGTCAGTTATAAAATTAAATTAGGGAGAAAGTTCACCCTGAAAGGGCAGGACCCGGATGCCAACAAAGAAGCAATGCTTTCCAGTTCAGTTCATTATTTATTCATCTAAGGAACATGCCCATTCCCTGGACGTTTAGGCACAAGACGCAATTGAGAATGCATATAGCAATTTCCTGAGCAGCACAAACCTGAACTTCACCAGAGTCCTTTTCTCACTGGAGTCATTTAGTCTGTCACTCTGGTAGGTAGTGTGTTCCCATGCATCACAAACCCCCAAAGTCATGAACTCTTCCAATGACACGTCACTGCTCTACATATTATGAGAAATGCCTCCGTGTTCTCATCTGTGAAATGAATGCCCTGAGTATGACAGTTCAGTGTTAATGTTGTGGGAGTCAAGTTTGTTTCCTTTCCCCCAAATTGTACCGTCTCCTCAGGTGAATCATGCATCATTTCACCCTCCCATCTGGCCAGCTATCATTCACTGTGGCTCACCATCACCCCTGAGGTCTTTGGGTGGGTAAAGCTTAGAGCCCAGTACACAGGCATCATGCAGTAAAGGATGATTGTGATTAGAGCAAAGTCAGGGTGCCATCCTTTAAATGAACCACAGTCTGACCATGCCGTCTGATTACTGGATATCAGCTGGATACCAGGAGGTTGGAATGGGGAAAGGCGAAGTGGAAACTTGGCTAGGAAAATGCCCACTGCCTTTTCTAAAGTTGGATTGGCAATTTATCACTCAAGCAAGAAGCTAAGTGAGCAAGGGCCTGAGAGGAAGAGGGTCTCCCAATTGCTGGTCTTCATGACCTGTCGAGAAACCTCATCTCCTTCAACAACACTGAGTCTCATCCTCTTAGTTAGTCCATCTAGAAATTTCAGCTGTGGCTGACATTCCTGGCACACTTGACATGGCCATCATTTCCTAGAACACTCTGGCAGCTTCGGCCTCAAGTGCACATGGAGTCAGCTTTTCTGCCTCAGGTCAGGGCTTCCTTAGATGTGGGCATGGATACAACTAAAGTATCTCAATCTTCTTTAGAAGCAGCCCAGTGCCCCTGGGGACAACTTTCAACCAGCGGGGAATGGGAGTCAATAAACAACGTCCCAGCCTTCCCTCCTTTGACAGGACAATTCTGCAGTGGTTTCAGTGTGGATCCTCAGAGAAATTCTAGCAGTACTGGAACTGAGATGTCCACAGGGAAACTAGCTGTCTCCCTCCCTTTACTGGCTTTTCCTCCTTCCCAGTCTCACTCTCCTGCTCCCTCACTCCAACTTCCTGAAACTACCTCCCAAACCGCTGGAACCCAAGCCCGTCTCAGTTTCTGAGAATCCACACTGAGACCCCTGAGCACACCAAAGGTTCTTTCCCAGAGTCCCATAGCATCCTGTAGAGAATCACAGCCCTGTCTGTGCACAGTCACACTACACTGTGGTTGCAGAGCCACAGGATTCTTCAAAAAACAAGATCAAGTGGAACCTTGGAACCCCGGGTGCCCTGGCATGTAGACGGCACTCAGTAACTGTTAGTTGAGTGGATGCCAGCAATACATCTGCAGCCTGTGCATCAGAGGGTCAGGAGGCAACCCTTGGTCTTTTTAGCAATTCACAGAATTACTTTCCTTTTTTAGAAAAGCTTGTGAAAAGAAATTAAGACAGAGACATTAGCATCAAGGGAAAAGACATCTTAAGGAGGTCCATCTTCCATTAATCCCACCCATGGCTGCCCTACAAAACAACCCAATGTTTCTCTACCTTTTTGCTTGCCTCCTTGGAAGGAACCCAGCCTCATTCACCTCTGACTGTCCATCACAGCAAACCACCTGGAGCCTCTCCTCCTCCCTCCTCATCTCCTCTTTTCCTTTTGATTCTTTTGTTCTGCACTTCCTGGGAATCATGACAAAGGATGAGATCAAAGATATTGAAACAAGTAAAGTTGATAGTGCTGCTGCTGTTCCTTTAAATCTCTTTCTCCCCTGGCCCTTGAAGCTGGAGGTTGCAAACCAGCCTCCTATGGGTCAAGGGTGACTGGCAGATGCATTTCTGGGAAGTCCATACAATGTTCTAAAGCTTCCAATATTTAAAACTCCATATAGGGAGCATAAAAAATCCACATTTCAAGTTATTTTTTGAAAAATTAAAGATCTGATGACATGAGAGCACAACTAACTAGGGTGGGGTGAGCTGCTTCCTAGAGATGGCACCTGCAGCCCCTTACGTACTGCAGTCTCCACCACTCCTTGAAGCCCCTGATTCTGAGGCCCCTGTCCATTCCATGTTGCCATTTCTGATCATGACACACAGTTTAATTATGCTCTTTCTTCTTACTGGCCCTGAGGGGGGGTATATTTGAGCTAGCTATTCAATATTTAAACACTTGGAAAAAACAAGTCCCAACTGCTGTGTATCTTTCTTGTGTGTTTAAGTGCCTCTGGCAAAAGGTTAGAGCTTCCTACTGTAATGCTATCATGCCGTATGCTGTTATTTGGAATCCCATATTGATGAGGATGATGGTGGTGATGATGACATACTGTACTTGGGTAATGGATAGCAGTTACTGATTACACAGATGCCTGTCTCAGCCTAAAGGTGCTTTTTTTGTTTCTTAAAGAAGTCATTAACAGGAGGGATTTAGGATAAATGAGAAATAAACATATTAAAAACAGAAAGAAGAGGCCACCAGGAGGCATGTCTCAGGTATGCCTGCATTACCCTTGCTTCCTTGAAGGGGAGAGTAGATTGGTGGGCAAAAGAAAAGAAATTCTTCACATTCACACCTTATATTCCAATTCTGGCAAGAACACAGACTTCTTCATCTTATCACTGAAACTGTAAAGTCAAGTTCAAGAACCATTTTCACCTTAACCCTGAGCAAGGGGAGAACTTCAAGCACACCCCATGAATCAGCATGTGTTGGCACACAGAAAGGACACTGACAGTTTGCATCAAGTTTATAGATCCATAAACCCACAGTAAATACCAGACTCCTACAAAGTTAGAAGTTAGTAACAAAAATGCAAAAGCAACAGGAAGAATAATTCCCATAACCTGTCAGAGCTCAAAGACAAAACTTAAATGGCTACGAGACATACCACTTACTGAAGGACCACCATTCTTCCAACATTTAATCAGTCACTAAACAAATACCTATCTGTGGGAAAGGAACTAGGAATGAAATGATCGTCAAGACAGACACAGGCACTGCCTTTGTGAATCTTATGTTTCAGCAGGAGTCATTAAACACACAATTATAATTATTTTGTTAATTACAAATGTAATGAGGGCATGAAAGAGAAGTCACAATATGGAAACATGTACCAGAAGACATAACCTAGGAATAGGGCCCCCCCCTGAAGAAAGAGCATTTAAGTTGCATTTAAGAGCATTTAGGTTGAGTAGGACTTGTGCAGGCAGCAAGCCTGTACATCATTACTGAGCACTTCCTGTGTGTCCTGCTACCCTATCAGTCATTGGGGTTAGAGAGATGAATTATCAAGTGCCTTTCCTCAAAGAAATCACAGTCTATTGGGGGAAAGTAGGCTTATATCGTATTTGCTCCTGGTAAATGGTGGGGTCTCTTCATCACCATGTAACAGATTAAATAGTCATTTAACAAATGTTCTGATACTCAGAAGAATTCAACCAAAAATCTTCCTAACTGTAAAATGTTCTAAGAGCAGAGAATTCTCAAATAATTTAATAAAACAGATGAAACCAAGCAACTGTCAAATCCAGTGGAGCACCTGGGGCTTCCCCAAGATAATAAAGTGTGTTGTCTGGAGATGTGCAAGCCCCAGAAGGAAACTCGCAGCAGGCACAGGCAACTCAACCATCCGAAAGAAAGGTTAAATGAGGAACTGAATAAAAAGCAGTGATGTTGGTCTCCAAAGGCGGGGGAATTAAAAGCAAAAATGAACTACTGGGACCTCATCAAGATAAAAAGTTTTGCACGGGAAAGGAAACAACCAACAAAACTAACAGGCAACCAATGGAATGAGAAAAGATAATTGCAAATGGCATATCGGATAAAAGACTAATATCTAAAATCTACAAAGAACTTACCAAACTCCACACCCAAAAAACGAATAATCCAGTGAAGAAAAGGGCAGAAGATATGAATAGACACTTCTCCAAAGAAGACATCCAAATGGCTAACAGACACATGAAACGATGCTCAATGTCACTCATCATCAGGGAAATACAAATCAAAACCACACTGAGATACCACCTTCATACCAGTCAGAGTGGCTAAAATGAACAAATCAGGAAACTATAGATGCTGGCGAGGATGTGGAGAAATAGGCACCCACTTGCACTGTTGGTGGGAATGCAAACTGGTGCAGCCGCTCTGGAGAACTGTGTGGAGATTCATCAAAAAAATGCAAATAGAACTACCCTATGACCCAGCAATAGCACTGTTAGGAATCTACGCAAGAGATACAGGACTGCTGATCCATAGGGGCACATGTACCCTGATGTTTATAGCAGCACTTTCAACAATAGCCAAATCATGGAAAGAGACTAAGTGTCCATCAACTGATGAATGGATAAAGAAGATGTGGTATGTGTGTGTGTGTGTGTATATATATATATATATATATATATATATATATATATATGTATATATATATATATGTATGTATACATTGTATATATGTATACAATGGACTACTACCTGGCAATGAGAAAGAATGAAACCTGGCCATGTGTGGAAACATGGATGGAACTGGAGGGTATTATGCTGAATGAAATAATTCAGGCAGACAAAGACAGATACCATACGTTTCCATGCACAGGTGGACTTTGCGATACTTAACAGAAAACCAGGGGGGATGGGAAGAGGGGAAGGAAAAAAGCCACAGAGAGGGAAGGAGAGAAAACATAAGAGACTCTTGAATACTAAGAACAAACTGAGGGATAGGGTGGGTATGGGAGCGGGGAGAGTGGGCGATGGGCACTGAGCAGGGCATGGGTTGGGATGAGCACTGGGTGTTCTTGTAAGGAAACCAATCTGACAATAAAAAAATATTAATAAAATAAAGCAGTGATGTTGGATGTTAACTTTGGAGGATTCCGAAAAACTATTTTGTGATTAATAATAGTAATAATAATAATAATGTTAATGAGAACATTGTTAAGGATAACCAAGCACACTGGCAAATCTTTTTATGTACTTAACATATTCAGTTCTGTGGGTAAGTACTGTTATTGTCCCCATTTTATGGCTAAGCAAACTAGGGATTAGAGAAAACAAGAAACTTCTATTTATGGCAATGTGGCAGACTAAATATCTGAAATCTAAAGTCCACAAACCATTAGACCTGCTGAGTAAAATGACACATTCTTTTGATCACCAAGTAGAGTTTACAAGTAGTTTGATCCTCAGGTATCAAATTCAGAGGATGAACTGCATATAAGAAGAGCTACCTCTTGGGGGTTGAGTGGGACAGGTGGCTGGACTCACTGAACAATGAGCTTGGGTTTGAATGGGCATAAAAGGATAAAAGATGAGGTTCTAGGCCTGTGTGAAGTGGGTAATTGGTACTGAGACTCCTCCACATAAAGTTAAGGACTTAACAGGGTTACACACTCAGTGAAAAGAAACAATAGACAGAAATCCACCCACTGGGACAATAAGACCACAAAGAAACCTAACAATCTCTCCTGGGCTTTGAGTGGGGAAAAATTTTTTGGCTGTTTGGAGAACTTATATCCATGGCTCTTCCATCACAAAAGTTTAGGGTTCTAATATATGTGAACCAAGTAGTCCAAGTCCAAGTCCAAGTCCCAAGGTGAGAATTTGACATAAAAAAAATCTTAGGCAACTCATAACTCCTAGGGCACCTGGCAGAAACATATGAAAGGAATGAACCATTCCTGAGTCCTATAAATAAAGCATTTCTGAAAATGAGTCCGCAATTAAAATTACAACACAAAAGGAAAAAGATCCACCATGAATGAAAGTCAGCAGTCATAATACACAATAGAAAAGAACTCCAAGGCCTTCAAATAATAGAACAATCAGATAAAGACTATAAAATAAATGTTTAAATTGCTTGAAGACATAAAGGAAGGAACAAAAACATAAGAAAAATCAAGACACTATTAACAAAGATCAGTCATATGGAAAAAAACTCTAGAAAATAAAAATAAATGTACAAGTCTTGTTCAATTGGCCAATAGAAGAGAAGCACACCTTAAGAGAAACTTAGTGAATAAGAAGATAAAGCTGAGAAAAAGTAATGTAAAATATAAAAAGAAGAAAAATATCAAAGAGGCCAGTAGATAAAGAAGAAAGAATGAGAAAACCCAACCTATATCTGGTAAGAGTTACACAAGGAGTGAATAAAGAAGATAAAGGAGACACTATTCAAAGACAGATTCAGATTCAGGAAACACAGCAAGTCCTAAGCACCATCATCAAAACTAAATTCATATCAAATGCATTGTGCAAAACTCCAGGACACCAAAGACAATGGGAAGCACTAGCAACCAAACAGAAGCAAAGGCAGAATGCCTGAAGAGGTGCAAAAATAATGAGACTAATAGGAAACTTCTAAATGGCATCACTAGAAACTAACACAAAGGCTGGCCAGCTTCAAAGTACAAACAGAAAATAGAATTTTGACTTAATCAGTTATGAGTATGGCCAAAATAAAAACATTTTCAGATGAGCAAAGGAGAGTGGTAACCTCTGAAAAACTTATCACTGAAATAATATGAAAGGATGTACCTCCAAAAGGAAATGGAACTTTGAAATGAGGAAATGGGGATATGAAGAAATGGAAAATAAAAGAATGGCTGGGGGGGGGGTGCTGACTGGCTCAATCAGTACAGCATGTGACTCTTAATCTTGGGGTCCTGAGTCTAAGCCCCATGTTGGGCAAAGAGCTCACTTTTTAAAAAAAATTTTTTTAAGGGTGGGTGACTCAGTCAGTTAAGCATCCAATTCTTCATTTTGGTTCAGGTCATGATTTTACAGTTCATGAGATTGAGCCCCACATCGGCCTCTGCTCTGCTTGGGATTCTCTCTTGCTCCCTCTCTCTCTGTCCCTCCTCACCCCAACCCTTTCTTGAAATAAACAAAATTTTTTTAATAAAAAAAATCCTGGTAAACACCTTGGTAAATCTGAATAAATATTCATTGACCCTATAAAATCATGATGCTGGCTAATGCTGGCAGAACTGGAGTGGGTATTTAGCATTAAAACACTCCAGGTCTTTGTATTGTTAAGAATAAGCATATGAATCAACTATAGATTGGTTTAGACTTGATGTCCACTATGCGTGTTCAATTTTTGAGGAAATTCATGAGAGAGAGAATGAGAATTACATTAAGTGGTGGCAGGTATTCAGAAAAAATAAATAAATAAACTAGGAAAAGGAGAATAGGGAGTAATGAGGAGAGAGAAGTAACCATAGGAGGGCAAAAAGAGAGGATAAAGAAAACACAATCCAATTGAAAGCAGGAACAGACCTTTTTCAAACTTAAAAAAAAATCAGGGTAAATAATAGAAAATAGGTAGGTAGAAATGAACCTAAAATTATCATTAAATACAAATGGATTAAACATACCAATCAAAAGACAAATATAGTAAAATTTTAGATTGTGAGTACTTATTCTTCGAGTATTCGCGGAACTTAAAATTTTTTATTTTAACTTGATAAACAAGTGATATCTTGCAATACAAGTTGTATGTGACACTGAACATCACATGACCACAACTGAGCCAATGGTTCTCCCTCTCTCTCTCCCTCTCTCTCTCTCTCTCTCTCTCCCTGCAGGATTGTGGATGATGATCTCCCATACTCAGATGCTCGGTCTTAGGCTGCGGTGTTTGGCAGAAATCAGTGATTTTTCAGAACGTTGGAAGATGCCCACAACTGGCCTTAGTGTATTTTTTGTCACTTCGAAGCACCTATGGACAGTCTTTTGCTTTTCCATACAAGAATAAGCTTAGGAATGAATGCTTTGTTTCATTCTAGGTCAGGCTGCCTACACACAGAGCCCCTTTCCTCTGCTGCCTTATTGCCAGTTACGTTAAATACAGTATATGACAAGAGTTTATTAATACTGTACTGTAGTCAACATCTGTGCAAGCATATACAATGGCCCCCATGCAGAAAAAGAGTCTATTGAGCCAACAGTGATTCCGTTAATGACAGTGAAAGTCATCCTACACAATAACCCTCCTCTCTCTTGTCTCCCTCACACCAGCCATGAAAGTTTTCAAAGGTAAGTATAGTTTAATTTATTTTTCTTTATATTATGTATTTTCATTCTTATTTTCTATTATATTAGAGTATTGTAAGAATTTTTATATGAATATTTTTGGGTTATAGAATCATCTAAGTTTCCATTAGTTCTTATGGGGAAATTCACTTTTATATACAAGTGCTTTGGGTTACAAGCATGTTTCCAGAACAAATTATGCTCCAAGGTATTACTGTATATCAGATTTGACTTTTTTTAATTACAAGAGACTTACCTAAAATACAAAGACACCAAAAGTTTAAAAGTATAGAGAACTTATGCACCAAAACCCCAGGCAGAGCTAGGTCAGTATCAGACAATTCTGTAAGTAAAAGTATTAAGGACTGAAGAAGGTTATTGCATAACATTAAAGGCACAATTCACCAGGAAGAAATAATAATTGCAACCTTTTACTCAGCTTATGAACATAATATAAAATGTACTTAAAGCAAAAAAAGTGAGAAACAGACAAATCTCTACACTTTCTTTCAGTGATTACACAGACAAAAAAACATACAGATCTGGAGAACACAATTAAGGAGCTTGATCTGATGAACATCATAGAGACTCCTGAATCTTGAACATTTAGAGAGTACATCGCCCTTTCGAGCACACAGGCTTCAGTTACAATAACTGACCACCTTAGCTGGTCACAAAAGCAAGTTTCAACAAATTCCAAAGAATCAGTAGAACATAGACCACATTGAAAAAAGTGAGGAATGAGTTAACTAAAAGATAACTTAAATGCATATATACTTGGAAATTTAAAGTTGTACTTTTCATTACCACAGGAGGAATGGTGTCTACTTTTTAAGACTCACTCTCAAAGGAGAAACAATTCTGAAATAATTCTGAAAACAGAAAATATTTAGAACTAACTGAAAATGAAAATGCCATATTTCAAAACCTGTGGGGAGGAACTCGAGAAATCATTTAAAAGACATATTATAGCTGTAAATGCTTCTAATAGAAAAGTAGATTTAACATTAATGAACTGAGCATCAGTCTTCAGAAGGTAGAAAAAGAATAGAATAAATCCAAAGCCCATAGAAGGAAAGGAATAATAAAATTAGAGCAGGCAATGAAATATCAAACAAGCTTACAACACAGAGGTCTGGAAAACACAAAATCTCCTTTTTAAAGCCGACAAGGTGATAATAAGAGAGGCAAATAATGCGGTGGTAGAAAGCGTGGGCTCTGGAGGTGACTGCCTAGTTTGAATCCCCACTTTGCCACTTCCCAGTTGTGTGGCCTTGGGACGGGACTGTGGCTGCATCGGTGGAGTCACAGCTCAGAGCCCAGACTGCCTGCCAGACCCCAGGGCCCATGTGCTAACTGGTTATCCTTACAACAGGACTTCTAAGTTGCATACTCCAACGAGAGTATCTTCCTCCCATAACGAAACTCGGTATTATTGTCCCCATTTACCAGGTGAAGAAACTGAGGTTTGGAGAATTTATGTAAGTCTCCTGAGTCATGTAATATGAGCCACTGGAGCTGATTCAAGACCAGATCTTTCTGACTCCAAAGTCTCATCTATAAGGAAGAGGAATATTCCCCAAGGGCCATTCGGCATAGCTATGTTCTGGAAAGCTACTTACTATATACCCAACTTCAGGGAAAATGTCTTTTTTAAGGTAAATCATAAAAGAGAAGGAGCAAATGCCCCTTGCTCACATGCAGAAGTTCCTGCTCTTACTAATGGTAACCCAGCAATTAAGATTACGGCCTTTGGAACTAGAAATAATAAGAATAATATTCATTAGACACTATATGCCAAGCAGAATGCTAAGCTCTTTCCATCTTTACAACGTTCCCTTCCACAGGTTCCATTATTGTCCCATAAAACAAATGAAGAACCCCAGGGGCAGAGAGGTGAAACTCTGCAGCTGCAAACTGGCAGAGGCAGGATCTCAACTCAGTCCACCTAACACCGGAGCTAACATTCGTATCCACACTGAACTCCGGAGCCCGGCTTCCTCATCCGCTGATTGGGGGTGATAGTACCCAACCCACATCCCCGAACTGTGAAAAGGACCAGTAGGGAAAGCCACCCGCATAGTATCTGGCATGGTGGTGATGCAGTGACAGCCTATTCTTGCAAAGACACAGGCCTGAAAGGATGGTTTCTGATTACTCCAGAATAACTGAATGCATACAATTCACAAAAAGAAGTCTTTCCTTCCAGTGCGTGTCACAAATCTTCAAGAGGACGGATCTCTGTGCTCTTCGTGAAAGCTTATTTTCAAAATCAAAATCATAGCCTTTCCCATTATATGAAGAGATAAAGAAAAGTATTTAAAAGAATCTGACAAATAAAACTGTAGAGAAGTGGGGGATAAAAGCTCACATTGCCCAACTTAATTTTCCAGAATTCTTGAAATATCAGTGATGGCGGCATAAAAGACCAATTAATCATGTTGTTTGTTCTCTGTGTGTGAGTCACTGTTGCCATCTACAGTTAAAGATGGGGCATGCAATGCTGCCAAATAGCTAATTCTAAAAACAGTCCTGGTGACGGCAATGCTCAGAAAATATGCTTGCTCAGTGAGTACAGAAAATGGAAGTATTACCTGCAGGAACAGCTCTTTTTCTACCACCTCTTCTGTCTTGCTGATGAGACGCTTCTGCAGCATGTGAATTTTCTGTATCAGCTCAAAGGTACTGGGGTCACTGGCCTGTTCAAAGGGAACAAAATAAAGCAGATGAGATCTTGTTAGTTTGAAGCACTGAGGTCCGTATGTAAAATAATTATTATTTTATTAAAATTTATTGCAAGCCTGGAGACCCAATTCAGAGAGAATTAGAACCAAAAAATAAAACATAACAGATTATAATGACTGTCAAAAAAGACTGAAGTTTGGTTAATGTCTTATCTATTGGCTCTAGTTAGCCAATAAATGGAAAGCAAATATGTTTATCCCACCAGTGGGATAATATTAATAATAACAATAATGATAGCTACTATGCATTATACCTGATTCTTTGCCAGCATCCAGACACCATGTTAAATGCTTTTCATACAATATCAAATTTTAGCCACAGGACAGTCCTAAAAGACAGTATTAGTCTTCCCCTTTTACAGATAAGGAAACCGAGGCTCAGAGGATTAAGTCATTTACCCACACTGGTAAGGGTCAGAGGTGGATTCAAGCCCAAACATGCCTGGCTCAAAAGCCTGCGGTTCTTCATTACTATGCTCTGAGGCTTTTTCTCCTATGCCCTCTGTTTCCAAATGAATGAGACAGGGTTCCCTGATGTATTCAAACTCAGGAGTCTCCTCTGGTAATTGCCAAGAAGATTCATTATAGCCTAAGATAGGGAAGGTTTCTAGGACGTTGACTTCTGCTAATCATTGGCGGCAAAACACGACCACGGCATTTAGCTCTCAAATGGGGCTATCAATCCATAAAGCTTTGATGCACCTTCAATAACTATCTGTGTACAATTCAAACAAACTCTACAGTTATAAATTGATAATCTGTCCTCTCGACTTTGAGCCAAAGTTCTGCTTTCAACTGCACTGACATTTTGAATTAATCTAGCAGCTAAATATTTTCATCTGCCTCCCCGATATTTTCTAATTTTTAAAATAGAAATTGACATGGAATTGGAAACTTTAAAGATCCGCTTGAAAACACGTGGAATAAACTAATGTGACAATAAATGAATTTTAAGTCCTCAGCTCTACCTCCCCAGACACATCCACATTATTGTTAGTTTAGTAAATGACAGACACCACTCTTGGCATTTAAAGAGGAATAAATGAGGGTCGAGAAGAGGTGGGGAGAAAATATTCCACTGACTTTGACTTTGCTTAAGAAATACCAAGCAGTGCCAACTGATATCCACAAACTGGGACTGGATTTGGCACACATTCATCTGGCAAGACTGGATGTTGTTAAAATTCAGGCCTCATGTTTACCTAACAATTTATAATGCATTATCTTTAATGCTTTCTTCATTAAAAGGGAAAAAAATAGAAATGAATACCAAAAACTGACTTGGCTGATTGCTCTTTTTTATGTTGTGTACTTGTATCCTCCCCAAACCCTAATTGTTCCTGTAGCCCAAGCCCCTCCGGCACCCACGTGGCGAGGTACAACCATAAGACATGGCTGTCTTTTCCTTGAATAAAGCAGAGCTCTTCTTTAACTATTATCTGCAGGGCTGGCAGGAACATCTATCAGGAAGTTATAAAATAAAATATGAGGTTTGTTATCCATCACCTACCAGTGAGACTTTGGCTATCTCCCCAGATCCTAAGAGAAAGGGTTTGGCTAAGGACAATGCTAGTCTTTCAAAAACAAAGGGGGGGGGGGCGCTTATTTCCTGCAGGAAATTAAGAAATGCAAAGATCAACGGAAAGACCGCATAGACACTGGTGGCCAATGTAGCTGAAGGCAATTACCAATCCAAGACAAGCATTCTCAGGATAACTGGTTGACCAAATGCTACTTTAACAAGAAAAATTTCCATTGGTGAGGACAGCTCACATCTTTCCCTGGGTTTTCTTTAAACAGAAGGGATTTTGTCCAAGACTCTTTTTTTTAGAGAGAGGGCATGAGAGAAGGGCAGAGGGAGGGAGAGAGAGAATCTTAAGCAGGCTCCACCCTCAGCACAGAGCCTGACATGACACTTGATTCCATGACCCCAGGATTATGACCTGAGCTGAAATCAAGAGTTGGATGTCCAACTGACTGAGCCACACAGGCCCCCTTGTCCAAGACTTTTTAAGCAAAACCCAGGTAAACTATCTGATTTTGGAACAATCCAATTGACATTTGATCCAACCTTACATGTAAGGTAACAATTTGCATAGCATTAAATGAAACCAAATTTCTTCCCGGGCTTTGGGGAGGACACCATGTGGGGCAGAAGGAGAGATCTGGGGAAGAGAGAAAGCCTCTGCCAGGTGTTACCTCAAGCTTCCTCCATCTGTGCACATTCATGGGGTTCTCCAGCTCCTCCTCCAGGGCTCGGCATCGTGTCCTCTCCTTCAAGAATTCTCTTTGCATGTGAAAAAACTCCTGCCTGAAAAACACGAACTTTCTTTTAGAAAGAAATTCTCCACCCATTTGAAAATCATGTCTTTATGTGGCTATCTACACACTATGTCTTACATAAAAAGTTGGAATTAGGGGGACTTTCTGTAGATCAAGACCAGCCTCCACTCTGGGCCAGACACACATATTACCAATCCTTACAGACAGCAGACTTCAGCTTTCTCTTTAATGAAAGGACCAGAGCTTCAGAATCTTGATTCTGAATACCCAAGGAATTTAGAAGTATATAGAAAGAACAGGGAGGAAGTAAATTATGAGAATTTTCATATACCTTTTAATGCTTCTAAATATCTCCATATAAAGAACAATATATCTTTTATGTTCTACCTCATAATATAGCACCTGACTGTAAAACGTGAGGCTCCGGTGATAACCTGACACCAATCAGGCAGGGCATTGTACCCCGCCTGTACACTGGAATCACCTGGGGAGCCTCACGACCTACATTTGCCTGGACCCAATCCCACAGGAATTCCACCTTAATTTGTCTGGCATGTTACTAGAGTTTCATAGGGGTTTTTAAATTTTTTTTAATGTTTATTTATTTTTGAGAGACAGAGTGCAAGTAGGGGAGAGGCAGAGAGAGAGAGTCACAGAATCCAAAGCAGGCTCCAGGCTCAGAGCTGTCAGCACAGAGTCCAACGTGGGGCTCAAACCCACAAACCAAGAGATCATGACCTGAGTGGAAGTTGGGCGCTTAACCAACTGAGCCACCCAGGCGCCCTGGGTTTCAAAGGTTGTAAAGTTCTCCTGGTAATTCTAATGTCCAGCCAGGATTGAGAAACATCGAGTTAGGAATGATATTTTATTTCATGTTCCACAACTACACAGATGGCTGCAAAGGTCCTGAAGAACTAGCTCTGGCTCAAACCTACTTCTCCAGTCTGCGGAAATCTCCAGTGAATAGGTACTGTGCTATAGCCATTCACAGTACCCTGTGAGCTGGCTGCCACCCTATTGAACAAGACGCTTTGTTGGGGAGCGGAAAAGAGGCAAACACTCACACTGATACGGGCAATAAGGATATTATTATCTGTCCTCGTCTGCCGTGGGTGTGCAGATCACTAATACCAAGCTATCTCTTTTACTTAATTGCTTCATTTAAACCAATAATACAACTTCCCCTCATTAGCAAGACAAACCATTAGAATTAACTGCATGATGTTCACTCAACAGGGAGCTCGGAACAAGCTGCTTAGAATTAAAAGCATATTTTTAACACTTCGATTATCTAGAGTGTCATCAGAGAGGAGGGCAGGAGTATTAGCTACTGTTGTTGACAGATTATTTTGTACTAGACCTTGTGCTAGGCACATTGTGTTTGTTTTCATGTTAAATTCTAACTACAGGTCTAAAGCTCAGAGAAGTTAAATGATTTGCCCAAGGTCACACAGCTTGTGGGTGGCAAGGCTGAGATTGGAATTCATGTCTGCTTGCCTCCAATATCTTTAGTAAGTTGTCCTCCCATTGAAAAGAAAAATAAAATATACTACCAACAAACCTGCAATACTGACAAGGAATGGGTAGAATTTGGTCCTTTGTGTATATAATAAAAATAACTCATGGCTGGCAAGTTTAGTGATGATCCTTGAGATCATTCAATCGCTACTTAGAATGAATCCATTTGTCTTCGAAACATCAATGGTTGGTATCTCTGGGTAGTAAACTTATGAGTGATTTTCTAATCCCTTCTTTATATTTTTTTCTGCATTTCCCACATTTTCTACAGTGATTTTGTACTACTTGCATCCCCTGAAATACAAGCGACTCTAAAAAAAAAAAAAAAGTATTGATCCATCCTCGATAGTGGCAACTTCCCTTGCTATTCCTGAATATATTCACTGCATCTAAATATCAAAACTCTCTTCTAACTGAATTCATTGAAGAAGCAGATGCAAACCGCGTCCTTGTCCCAAGTGGTCAAGGATACTGTTCATCTACAAGTCTGTGGGGAGTAAGGATAGCTACTGAAACAACACCAGGCCTCTTATTTGGTTTCCTGCAATTGCCTGTATAAAACACGGTGATGTTTTCCCAAAGGGGAAGTAGATCTTGTATAACGTAAGATTTAGAGCAAGAAGAAGGCACACTAAGGTGAAGTAAAAGCTGCAGATGACAAATCAAGAGTGAGACATACAATTTGGCTGCCTTCTAAGGAAGCAGAGTTTTTCAAAGAGTGATAAAATTAAATTTTTCTCTTCTTTTCATCCTGTACACAATTCGAAGAAAAAGATGTGCAAATGTTCCCGGGATGAAATTTAAATATTGCTGCCCCATCGCTTGCACGCTGCCTTCTTAAAGAAAGTCTAAAGAGCTCATTGGGGGAAATTATTTTCTGCATTGTAACTAGTTTGTCCGTGGTCTGTCTTCGAGTTTCTTTTTTTAAATCCAGAATACATTTCTAAAAAATCTTTTTGCCCTCACTTATAGTCCGTTGAGAGGAAACAAGTCCATTCTTTTGTGACATAGAATGAGCATAATGTAGATTCTGAATTATGGAAACGTTGTTCTCATTATTCGCTAATAATTTCATTATTTAAAAAATTATTTTATACAACTTGAGAAAGACCTTCCGTGACCAACAAGCATGAACATAAGCTCGTTTCAGGAGTTCCCCCTCAGACTACTGTGCCCTCAGCTCTGATAGGTCTTCTATTACCTGAGTTCATCAACATTTGCCACACTCCTGGCGAGAATTCCCTTCTCCCGGCGAAGTTTCTTAATCTCAAGTTTGAGAATTCTCATGTCCTCCACCTTCTGGTTGTACTGGCTCTCGCCTTTATTCAGCACGGACTGTTGGATCTTGATCTTCTCATACAGCAAAGCCAATTCGTCATTGCGCCGGACAAGCTGAGACCCGAGAATATCTCTCTCGCTGATGACCTAGAAAAATCGGGAAAGGCATGGCCATCAGGGAACAAAAAGTCTCACTTTTCATTACGGTAGCCTCTTTCATTCTGTCAAAGACCTCTCAAATGCCCTTGTGTGCTAGGTACCCAGTGGGCAGGGCAGTGGAAAGATCCTGCTTAGAAAGTCCACGCTGGGCTCCTCCCATGCATTTGCAGTCCCTTTGGAAATAGAGAGAGTACAACAAATCATCCAATCATCATCATCACCATCAAACAATAATTCTTGGCCCATGGATTTGGTTTTTTTCCCAACCCATTATTTTATAAATATTAAATTTTTAAGTTTATTTATTTATTTTGAGAGAGAGAGAGAAAGAGAGAGAGAGAGAGAGCACAAATGGAGAAGGGGCAGAAAGAGAGGCATAGAGAGAATTCCAAGCAGGCTCTGCATTGTCAGTGTGGAGCCCAACTCGGGGCTCAAACTCACGAACCATGAGATCAATACCTGAGCCAAAATCAAGAGTCAGGTACTTAACTGACTGAGCCACCCAGGTGCCCCTAAAAATGTTAAAATTTGAGTGACTTAATGATGGGCTAGCTCTTACCAGTTTCCACCACTCCTTACTGTTTTACCCTGGTCAACTTCTCTTTTTTTAGATCTGCCAAATATTTGAAGGCTTATTTAAGTTTCTTTTCTTTTTTAATGTTTATTTATTTTGAGAGAGAGAGAGAGAGAGAGAGAGAATGAGTTGGGGAGGGGCAGAGAGAGAGAGAGAGAGAGAGAATCCCAAGCAGACTTCTCTGAGTCGTCAGTGCAGAGCCAGACACAGGGTTCTATCTCACAAACCGTGAGAGATTATGACCAAGTCAAAATCAACAGTCAGATGCTTAACTGACTAAGCCACCCAGGTGCCCCCGATAGTATGTAAGTTTCTCACCCCCTAATTATGCATTTGAGTTTCTAATTCTGGAATTATGCAATTATTAATTGCAATTATATGTGAGCATTTATATTGTACTAGTATGTAAGCTCCGAGAATAAGGACCTTATTTTCTTGTTGGTCATTGTATCCCCAGTGCCTGGAGGATAGTAAATGCTCATAAATATGACTTGAAGGATGAACGAATATTTCGTAATTAATCAACAGAAGACAGGCTTCTGCTGTTGCTGTTCTTTCAATAAACTAAATGTAAGAGCATAGAGAAGAATGAGGATTCCTGAAAAGTTGAATCACACAGTTGTGTCTGCTGATATGAGGTCTGGTGAGGAGATGGTCCTACCTGGTCTAATTCCTTCTTCTGTCTCAGCCTCTCCCCATCGGCCTCAGCTATGATTCGCAGGAGTTTTCTCTCCTCCGCTTCCTGCTTTTCAATGAAGTGTTTGGTCTCCAGAGCTTGTTGTCTGAGCTTCTGCAGCTCGGCCTGACAAAGAGTGAAAGATACAAAGTTCACTGTGTGGCAGTACAAGCCTGGACTGCAGGGCCCAGGATCAGATCTATAGTTGTTCTTCTTATACTTTGCTCTGATGTTTTGCTTAATATGGCCTGCTCACTCTCATAAGCAAAACAAGCTTCACACACACACACACACACACACACACACACACACACAGGCCTGTAAAGAAACAGCAGTGCATATTACAGTGATCATGTTTATTCTATGAGTTGTGCCCTCGAGGGATTTCCATCATTTTTCTATATACGTGTAGCACAGGCTTCATTGGTATTCAGCAGCCCTTCTCTCACCAGCTAAACAAGGTGAGAATTCACAGAGTGCAGAGGAGGATGTAGGGGTAAGGAGGGGTGGGGGAGGGTCTTTGCATGCATCAGCTCCTGTAATGGTCCTAACACCACCGGCATATCAACTACAAAGATAAAGCCTACTGCAAGCAAAAATTAAATTAACAAAGATAACAACCAAGTGGCTATCTTATAAAATGTCTTGATGGAACAGAAGAGATGTCATGGTATAAAAAGATACGTAGATCCTATTCGTAAGATGCTTCCAATCTAGATGAGAATATAAGATATACAAGTATTATGTGAATATTAACAAGTCCAGGCAGTGACTTTTCAGTATCTTAATTAGCACACAGACAGTGAATGGATATTATAGGAGGTCAGAGGACTATGGTTGTCAGGGAGGTTTCCAGGGAGAGCTCAGATCTTGAGGCTCTTGAGGTCACATGGAAATCGTAAGAGTGTTGGAGACAGGGTGCCATGGACTAGCCAATTTCAGAAGGAAAATACCTCTCATCAAAGGACACATTCACTCTAATTCCACAAGTATGTTTGTGACCTACAATACCTCAAGCATTTTGATACCAGGCAGTTTGCATAGCTACTCTTATCCCCAGTTTACAAATGTGATCTGTAAGAGACAAAGAAAAGCAAATTAACTTGCCCATGGTCACACAGCTAGTAAGTAGCAGAGTTTAGATTCCAACCCAGATCTTCTGATTCCAAACCCTGTACCCCCACTGCTAACACCACCCAATTGTTGCAAGTGAAATACAAAAGTAAAACTTGAAAGATTCATCATCTATTAGAAATGACAAATATAACCATATCGCAATGTGGAAATGCTATCTACTGAGTGAAAAAGGACATGGGAGTACCCAGCAATGAGTGTCTAATTCCTGCCTAGAGGTTAGATGGAAAAACCATTCAGAACCTTGGCAACTGACAGATATTTCCTAAATGCAGAGACTTGTGTTGGGGGAAGGCATTAAACAGCCACGCATGCAAATTGTAAAGTACCTGGTGTTCACCACACAGCCAACATCCAGTGTGGATGCAGTAGAGTGTTAGGTAGGGAACAGCAGGAGGTAAAACTGAACCAGATGGGAAAGGTTTTGTGTGCCACACACTGTACAGAGTCTACAATGGGGAGCCACAGAGGGATTCATGTTAAAGGAAACAAAAGTATGTCTTTGAGAGGTTCCACTCCCACATGGGAAGGACAGGTTTTTATTGCAGATGGGGTCAGCATAAAAAGAAACAAATGAGAACAGAGCTCTGATTTTACCCATGCCTGGAAACACAAGGGGGATGACAAGACGATAGTAGGGCTCTAACTTTTCAATGGCTTGCTGGTTGGCAAATAACAGTGAAAAAGTAATAAATTTTTCCTTCGATGAAGTATTGGGACCCCCTCCTCCACCTCCACCCATCCAGAAAGTTCACTGGGATGATAGAAAGCCCCATATTTGCAAGTGCCTGTGACTCAACCCAAGTCTAGTTAGGTTGGACTCACAGAAACCAAGAGTCGTTAATTCGATACCTCAAGCTTATCCAAACAGTAGAAGATACTGCATACCTCGTAACAGACATGTATTGTCACAAACTAAAGGCATCCAGCTACTCTGAAACCAAAGGTTTCTTCTATGACATTTCGCTTGTTCATTCACGAATGTTTTTGGTACAGGGATAAGCAAAAGGAAATACTTATTGAGAAAAGATCTGGTCTAATACTTAACACTTTGGCAATCCTGTTGGGAAAGAGTGCAAAGAACCAGCCTCTCTCTTTCTTTAATCAGTTAAGGTGACGGTGAAGGCAGCCATAAAATACCTGTTTGGCTCATGTTTTCTTTAATAAAACTTTTATTTTCCCAGATGTGCAACATTCACTTCCCTGTTCCTAAGTGCCAAGAGCTGATCAGAATCCATCAGCAGAACAAAATGAAACCCCTGTTATATTAAAATGCAATCAACGGTGTGTAAAAGTATCTGTCTGAAATGTAAAACCATCCACGCGTTTGGCATTGCTGTGTGTGTGTGTGGTTTTTTTTCATAATATATCAAAATTCTGAGTGGTCTCCTTATGTCATAAATTTATGGGCTGTAAACAAGATGTGGCATTAGACTATGGCAGCAAATGTTAACATCGACAAAACACCTTGAGTCTAATGCATTTAGCAGCTATAAATCTGAGCTGTCTCACCCAGGAAAGATGGTAACAACTGCTGTGCTCCCAAAGCCCATCAAGCAATGTTCTAGATGGGACCCGAGGTATCCGGATCTCTTAAAGTGTTATCAGTGGTATGAAGTTGTAATTGTAATGTAATGACAGGACACACTCTTTAGTCACTGCCTCCACAATTATACGGTTTTGTGATAGGTGTTTACAGAATATATATCATCCAAAATTTGGTTGCAGGTATAAATCGTATCTCAAGAACCATACTCACAGGTGTTTCACCCATTCGGACGTGATCCCAACATTTACCGGGTTTCACAGAAACCATCGGTCTACCTCTAAGACTAATAGGACCACCTAAAGTTTTCTAGCCATGAGAATAATTAGGCTTTCTTTCCCTCTCTCTCTCTCTGTGGCAGTTCCCATCTGGTCATCTTAGAAAGTCCACTAAGCAAAAGGATAAGGTGCCCTGAAGCCAGCTGCTAATGTGATGCTGGGCTCTGGACATAGAGAATCTGCTGCTGAATTATTCACAGAAATCAAAGTGCTGTCAGATTGATGTGGGATGATTCGAAGGTGACGAGGCAGAATCAGGGGCTTGTTAGGACACTCCAAATGAGATAGCTCCGTCAGCACTGATGAAACAAGACTAGGACAGAATGAGTAGATGAACGCACATGCAGCAATGTCTCAGAGGACTATTGACATTCTGTCATAACCATAATGTGCTGACAATGTCTGGAATCCTGAGGATTCAGTAAGGCCTGGTAGTAACTGGAAAAGGAAATAAATATGGAAGGAGTAAGATGTTTCTTTTGAGGGGGATGAGCAGGGACGAGGGTGATCTATTATGGACAACTCTTTGTCGTCTTGGAGAAGTAATAAATTGGATTGTCCTGTTAAAAGGTGTCTCTCAGTCTACCACACAGGCTGGGGCTTGCCCTTCCAGGAGGGCTTAGGTGTCCATGAAGCTTTGTAGAGCCCAACAATAATAGGCTAAATGTCTCTTGTAGCAAAGGTACTAGAAAATCTGCCCTTCCCTCCAGGGTTTTGGTTTGCGAACTTCAGATGCATGAAATCCAGAGACCTATGTGAAACATGATTCCAATATGAGGCTAAAAAGTCAAGAGGCTGAAACTCCACATTTGAGCTGTCATATTTTTCTAAAGAATGTCAAACAGGCCTAATGATAGGCCAAAATTATTCAGTTGAAGCGCCATTGCAAGTCACCCTTGGATAACCTCAAATAATAAATTAAGCAGCCATCCTTTTTCTGTTCCTCATTCTTGCCTCAATGGGAAATGCCAGGGAAAAACGTCATTCTGGTTTCACAGGAAGTCCAAAGGAATCACCTTTCTATAATCAATGGCCTAAAGCTATCCAGACCAAGGATTTCCCCTTTAGAGCCAACTCGCTAGAGTAGAAGCCCTTTAATCATCTTTCATGTTCACCAGCTGCCAGCTCTGCTGGTACAGGACCAAAAACCAGAGCCCTATTGCCCTTCATTTTATTATGATGCTTCTTTGGAGCTGTATATGTATGATGATGGAGGGCACAATCGAAACAAGTATTAACCAAGTCAAACTCCAGGGAATTTGGAATAATTGATCTTTTGCAAGGATATTGCTTTATCTAAAGCATAATTTTGCAGAAGGCAGTTAGTTCCACCTTGAACCCCATTATGGGGTAATAATCTTTTGAAAAGAACACTAGTTGGGAACACTAGTGAGAGATGAGGATCATCATCATCCTGTAAAAAGAAAGAGATGATGTACAAATAGAGCTTCACTGAAGCCTTGCTACCATGGGTCCATGAGGCCGATGGGTGAAGCATTGTTTATAAAAAGATTCTTCTGATTCATTCAGTGATTAATAAACCCATCCCACTACAGGCTCTAGGGTGAAACAAGCCACCATCTACAAAACTATTCTTTTGAACAAGGAGAATAAAGGCAAAGATGCAGGATATTTTCCGATTTAAATATATATATTTATATTTCTTTATATGGAAATGAATTTAAATGCAGATTGGTTATAATTTTTTAATTAATTTATTTTTTATTTAGATTCAACTTAGTTAACATATAGTATAGTATTGGTTTCAGGAGTAGAATTTAGTGATTCATCATTTATCTATAACACCCAGTGGTCATCCCAACAAGTGCCCTTTTAATGCCCATCACCCTGATTCAGCCCATCCCCCCCATTCCCCTCCTCTCTATCAACTCTCAGTTTTTACTCTATAGTTAAGAGTCCTTCATGGTTTGCCTCCCTATTTCATTTTTAAATTTTTTTTCACGTTTTTATTTTATTTTTGAGCGACATAGAGACAGAGCGTGAGCAAGGGAAGGACAGAGAGAGAGGGAGACACAGAGTCTGAAGCAGGCTCCAGGCCCTGAGCTGTCACCACAGAGCCCGATGTAGGGCTTGAACTCATAGACTGTGAGATCATGACCTGAGCTGAAGTCGGCCGCTTAACCGACTGAGTCACCCAGGCACCCCTGCCTCCCTATTTTTATCTTACTTTATTTTTCCTTCCCTTCTCCTATGTTCATCTGTTTTGTTTCTTAAATTACACATATGAGTGAAATCATATGATATTTGTCTTTCTCTGACTGACTTATTTCACTTAGCATAATACACTCTACTTTCATCCATGTTGTTGCAAATGGTAAGATTTCATTCTTTTTGATCACGGAGTCATTCCCATGAATATATATATATCTCACATCTTCTTATCCATTCATCAGTCAATGGACATCTGGGCTCTTTCCATAATTTAGCCATTGTTGATAGTGCTGCTGTAAACATTGGGGTGCATGTGCCCCTTCGAATCAGCATTTTTGTATCCTTTGGATAAATACCCGGTAGTGCAATTGCTGGGCCATGGGTAGTTCTATTTTTAACTTTTTGAGGAACCTCCATACTGTTTTCCAGAGTGGCTGCATCAGTCTGCATTCCCACCAACAGTGCAAAAGAGTCCCCATCCTCACCAATATCTTTTGTTTCCTGAGTTAATTTTAGCCATTCTGACAGATGTGAGGTGGTATTTCATTGTAGTTTGGTTTGTATTTCCCTGATGATGAGTGATGTCTCTTAGTCACCTGGCTGTCCTCTTTGGAAAAGTGTCTATTTGTGTCCTCTGCCCATTTCTTCACAGGATTATTTGTTTTTTGGGGTGCTGAGTTTGTTAAGTTCTTTATAGATTTTGGATACTAACCCTTTATCTGATATGTCATTTGCAAATATCTTCTCCCATTCTGTCTTGTTCATTGTTTCCTTTGCTGTGCAAAAGATTTTTATCTTGATTGGGTCTCAGTAGTTCACATTTGCTTTTCTTGTCTCCAGAGACATGTCTAGTAAGAAGTTGCTGTGGTCAAGGTCAAAGAGGTTGCTGTTTTCTCCTCTAGGATTTTGATGGTTTCCTGTCTTACATTTAAGTCTTTCATCCATTTTGAATTTATTTTTATGTATGGTATAAGAAAGTGGTCAAAGGGGCTCATTCGATTAAGCATCTGACTTTAGCCTAGGTCATGATATCACCATTCCCGAGTTCAAGCCCCACGTTGGGCTCTGTGCTGACAGCTCACAGCCTGGAGCCTGTCTCAGATTCTGTGTCTCCCTCTCTCTCTCTCTCTCTCTCTCTTCCCCTCCCCCACTCACAGTCTCTCTCTCTCAAAAATAAACATTTAAAAAGTTTTTTTTTTTTTAAAGAAAGTGATCCAGGTTCATTCTTCTGCAAGTCGCTATCCAGTTTTCCCAACACCATTTGCTGAGAGACTTTTTTCCATGGGATGTTCTTTCCTACTTTGTTAAAGATTAATTGGCCATACATTTGTGGGTCCATTTCTGGGTTGTCTATCCTGTTCTGTTGATCTATGTGTCTGTTTTTGTACCAGTATCATACTGTCTTGATGACTACAGCATTGTAATACAGCTTGAAGTCCAGAATTGTGAGGTCTTCAGCTTTGCTTTGCTTTTCAACATTACTTTGGCTATTCAGGGCCTTTTCTGGTTCCATACAAATTTTAGAATTGTCTGATCTAGCTCTGTGAAGAATGCTGGTGTTATTTTGATAGGGATTGCCTTGAACGTATAGATTGCTTTGGGTAGTACAGACATTTTAACATTGTTTGGTCTTCCAATCCATGAACACGGAATGTTCTTCCATTTCTTTATGCCTTCTTCAATTTCTTTCATTAGCATTCTATAGTTTTCAGGGTAAGATGTTTTACCTCTTTAGTTAGGTTTATTCCTAGGTATCTTATGGTTTTTAGTGCAATTTTAAATGCAACTGATTCCTCAATTTCTCTGCTGCTTCATTATTGTTGTATAGAAATGCAACAGATTTCTGTACGTTAATTTTATATCCTGCAACTTTGCTGAATTCATGTTCTGGCAATTTTTTTGGTGGAGTCTTTTGGGTTTTCTACATAGAGTATAATGTCATCTGCAAAGAGTGAAAGTTTAACTTCTTTCTTGCCAATCTGGATGCCTTTTATTTCTTTTTGTTGCCTGATTGCTGAGGTTAGGACTTCCAGTACTGTGTTGAACAACAATGGTAAGAGTGGACATCTCTGTTGTGCCCCTGATTTTAATGGGAAAGCCCTCGGTTTTTTCCCACTGAGGATGATATTAGCTGTGGATCTTTTGTATAGGGCCTTTATGATGTTGAGGTATGTTCACTCTATCCCTACTTTCTTGAGGGTTTTATCAAGAAAGGATGCTATATTTATCAAATGCTTTTTCTTCATCTATAAAAATGATCATATGGTTTTTACCCTTTCTTTTATTAATGTGGTATATCACGTTGATTGATTTGCAGATATTGAACCACTCCTGCAGCCCAGGAATAAATCCCACTTGATCATGGTGAATAATTCTTTTAATGTATTGTTGGATTCGATCTGCTAGCATCTTGTTGAAAATTTCTGCATCCATGTTCATCAGGGAAATTAGTCTGTAATTCTCCTTTTTAGTAGGGTCTTTGTCTGGTTTTGGAATCAGGGTAATGCTGGCCTCATAGAATGAGTTTGGAAGTTTTACTTTTCCTTCCATTTCTACTTTTTGGAACAGTTTCAAAAGAATAGATACTAATTCTTCTTTAAATATTTGGTAGAATTCCCCCAGAAAGCCGTCTGATCTTGGACTCTGTTGGGCGATTTTTGATTACTGATTCAATTTCTTTACTGGTTATGAGTCTTTTCAAATTTTCTCTTTTTTCCTGTTTCAGTTTTGGTAGTCTATATGTTTATAGGAATTTATCCATTTCTTCCAGATTGCTCAATTTGTTGGCATATAAATGCTCATAATATTCTCTTATAATTTAATTCTATGGTCTTGGTTGTGATCTCTCCTCTTTCATTCATGATTTTACTTATTTGGGTCCTTTCTTTTTGACAGGTCTGGTTAGGGGTTTAGTGATTTTGTTAATTCTTTCAGAGAGCCAGCTCTTAGTTTTGTTGATCTATTCTGCTGGTTTTTTTAAATTATTATTTCAAAGTCATTGATTTCTGCTCTAATATTTATTATTTCCCTTCTTCTGCTGGTTTTGGGCTTTATTTGAAGTTCTTTTTCCAGCTTCTTAGGTGTATTGTTAGGTTGAGTATTGGATATATTTCTTCTTCTTTAGGAAAAACTGGATTTCTATATATTTCCCTCTTAAGACTGCCTTTGCTTCATCCCCAAGGTTTTGGACTGCTCTGTTTTCATTATCATTGGCTTCCATGTACTTTTTTATTTCCTCTTTAATTTCTTGGTTAACCCTTCATTTGTTAGAACAGTGTTCTTTAACCTTCAAGTATTTCTGGGTTTTCCAAATTTTTCCTTGTGGTTGATTTCAAGTTTCACAATGTCGTGGTCTAAAAATATGCATGGTATGATCTCGATCTTTTTGTACCTGTTGAGGGCTGATTTGTGACCTGGTATGTTATCTATTCTGGAAAATGTTCCACCTGCACTCAAAAAGAAAGTGTATTCTGCTCCTTTAGGATGAAATGTTCTGAATGTATCTGTTAAGTCCCTCTGGTCCAAAAGTCATTGTTCCCTTGTTGATTTTCTGTTTAGATGATATGTCCATTGCTTTAAGTGGGGTGTTAAAATCCCCTACTATTATTATATGATTATCAATGAGTTTATTAATGTTTGTTATTAGTTGATTTATATATTTGGGTGCTTCCAAATGTTGGGAGCATAGATATTTATAATTATTAGATCTTGAAGGATAGACCCCTTAATTATGACATAATGTCTTTCTTCATTTCTTGTTACAGTCTTTGTTTTAAAATATGTTTTGTCTGATATAAGTATGTCTATTGTGGCTCTCTTTTGATGTCCATTAGCATGATAAATAGTTCTCCGTCCCCTCACTTTTAATCTTCAGGCATTTTTAGGTCTAAAATGAGTCTCTTGGGGGCAGCATATAGATGGATCTTGGTGTGTTGTTTTTATTTTTAATCCACTCTGATACCCTATGTCTTTTGATTGGAGCATTTAGTCCATTTACATTCAGAGTAATTTTGGCAAGATATGAATTTACTGCCACTGTGTTGCCTTTAGAGTTGGTATTTCTGGTAATGTTCTCTGGTCCTTTCTAGGCTTTGTTATTTTGGGTCTTTTTTGGTTTTTCTCCACTCAAAGAGTCCCCCTTAAAATTTCTTGCAGGGTTGGTTTAGTGGTCACAAACTCCTTCAGTTTTTGTTTGCCTGGGAAACGCTATCTCTCCTTCTATTCTGAATGACAGTCTTGCTGGATAAAGAATATTTTTCCCATTCAGCACATTGAATATATCCTGCCACTCCTTTCTGGACTGCCGAGTTTCTGTGGACAGATCTGTTGCAAACATGATCTGTCCTCCCTTGTAGGTTAAAGACTTTTTTTCTCTTGCTGCATTCATGATTTTATCTGGTCTGTGTATTTTGTGGATTTGATTATGACATGTCTTGGTGATGGTCAGCTTTTGTTGAATTTAATGGGAGCTCTTTGTGCTTCCTGGATTTTGATGTCTATGTCCTTCCCCAAATTAGGGTAGTTTTCAAGTATAATTTGCTCACATAAGCCTTCTGTCCCTTTTTCTCTCTCATCTTCTGGGACTTCTATAATATGAATATTATTCCTCTTTAATAAGTCGCTGAGTTCTCTAAGTCTTGTATTGTGATCTTTTGCCTTTGTTTCCCCTTCTTTTCAGCTTCATTATTTTCCATAATTTTATCTTCTGTATCACTGATTCGCTGCTCTGCTTCATCCATCTTCACCGTCAAGGCATCCATTCAAGACGGCATCACAGCTATAGAATTTTTAATTTGGACTGACTAGATTTAACTCTTTTATCTCTGCAGCAGGGGATTCTCTGCTGTCCTCTGTGCTTTTTCCAACCCCAGCTAGTATTTTTATAATTATGGTTTTAAGTTCTAGTTCAGACATCTTACTTATATCTGTGTTGATTAAATCCCTGGCCATCGTTTCTTCCTGTTCTTTCTTTTGGGGTGAATTCCTTCATCTTGTCATTTCAGAGAAAGAAAAAAGTTAATAAAATTAAGTTAAAATCAAAAATAAATAGAAACAAAATCAAATAAAGGTGGCTAGATCCTAGGTGTGTTTCAATTTACTTAAGAAAAGCTTGAAAGAAAAGAGAAAAATAGAAAAGAAAAAAATTTTTAAGAAATTAAAAAATTCAAAAAATTTTTAATAAAGAAAATAAAATAGAACAAAAAATTTTCTCTGTCTGTACCCAAGAAAGAAAAAGGAAAGAAAGAAAACAACATAAACAAAAAGAGAAGCAAATGAACAAACAAAATGAAACCCAAATGAAGCTAGATCCAGTTTCCCCTAGAGTTGAAACTTTGCAGCATACTATGATCTGTAGACTAAGCAGGTAGAAGGGATTTGTGCTGTTCTTCTGGAGGAAGGTCCTGCTGCTCTGCTTCAGACCAGCTTGCCCTAGTGGAGATGTGCCTGGAAGGGGTAGGTGGGAGGGGGTTGGTGGAAGCAACTCTGGTCTCCACTAGGTGGCGCTGTGTTTCTTTCTGAAGTCTGATCTTGCTCCTGGGCAGGGTGGGGGATGGGTGGAAGATGGCGTTAGCCTATCTTTTCTTCCTCTGGGAGGGGAACCCACAGCCTCTGCTGTTCAGGAGGCCCTCACAGAAAAGTGTCCCAGGCTTTCGTCAGATCTCTATCCTTAACCTGTCTTCCCAGCACCACAGTTCTGTTTCATCTCTGGCCAGGGGCTGGGCTTCAAAATACCGAATCTTAAAAGGCCCAGCAAAACTCAGACCCACTCCCCTCCCCTGGAGGAAAGACTCACAGCAAACCCTTCACCAATCTGTCCCAGAAAAGTAGTCGCACAGCACACACCCAGTGGCTGGAGCCTATTGTAGCACAGAGCAAACGGCTGCGACCAGGATATCAGCCATCTGTGGGCACCTCTGTTCTCTGCTGTTGAATTGGCCACTCCTGGTGGGCCTTTTGTCCTTGGAAAAGCAAAAAACCCTCCCAAATTTCCACTAGGAAGGGGGACAATCTCTCCCAATGCAACCCAGGAGGTCCCTGCACCACAGAATCCCCCATGAATCCTACACTAACCCTCTCCCCACCACCCTCTCCCTCTCTTCCTGACTGCTCTCTTTGAAAAAGGTTCCCTCCACAGCACTGCCGTTTCCAACCCCTCGCCCCCGCCGACCCCCGCATTCGGAATTTTCTCCAAATTCACAGCTCCAAACCTTGCTTCCGACACGTTTTCTCCCTCCAATTGTGCACAATGTTTTCCTAATCCTCAGACTGATAGCCTAGTTCAAAATGATTTGATGTTGATCTAGCTGTGTTCGAAGGACAAGGCAAGCTCAGGGTCCCCCTACTATTCCACCATCTTAATTTCCTCCTCCTATTCCTTTTTTATCATAAGCTACCGCAGGAAGATCAAGTCTTAGACAGGTAAATATCAATTATCATATCTTTTTTGTACATCCAGTTTTGTTATGTTTTAATCTTTATCAAACCAAATGTTTAATATTTCTCAAGCCAGATGTGCCTTGATTTAATGTAGTTGTTTTATTTCCATGAAGACCCATCATTAAGTTGACAAAACCCATTATGAAATTCAGAGTGCATATTCAATCTATGGCATCTTGGAATCAAGAAAATTTGGCATTAAAGCTACACATTTTCAAGATAGGAACTATCCTTGAAAACAAATATGTGCAGAAACTGAGACATCCCCGTCTCTCATTTGCTGTAGACAGTTCCTGCAAGTGGCTCACAGACATCCATGAGTATTCTGCATGCACATTTTCAAATGAAAGTGATACTTTCATACCCTTAGAAGTTCCTTTATAATTCTTTGGTCAAATGGATTAGAAGAGAAATTGATTGGATAGGAAAAGGAAAATACATTACATTTAGTGAATGTGTATACTAAAACATATTTGGTTCATGAATTTGAAAGGGTATAATTACTTGGTATATATTCTTGGGGAAAGTCTTTATATTATATTGGTAGACATATAATGTCCTAAGTTAGTAGATTTAAAAGGATATGCCTTAGTAGTATATATAAAGACAGGTGATTCTCTAGTGGAGTGGCTAATGCTAGTGCAGGTAGAAAAGCCAGGTACACATAAAGCAAACAACTATTAGGAGAAGAGAGACAAAGGGTCTTGCCAGTACCACCTTATGGAAGGTCCAGGGAGGAGTTTGGGAGGGCTGGGTATGGGTGTTGGACTCAGGTTATAAGTGCAAAGGGATCGTAGCAAGCCTGCAAGCTCCAGGACTCCTTGGGCACTGCTGACCTGCTAGGTTCTCTTCGCTGATGTGATAACAGCAGCACAGGTGAACTAGGTGCTTATGGCTTCCTCTTCTGTTCTACCTGGAGCACTACCCACACGGAAGCCTGATCTGGAGGTGGTAGAGTTCATCTTCCTGGTTCCTTGGTTGTTCTCCCTGCCCCTTGCTGCCTTCAATGAGCATGGAGACTGCCTCAAACAGGCCAAACAGGTAGTCTATTGGTCCATCACTATTATTATAAGATCTGTACCTTCAAAGTTTCCTTCTCCTTTTCTATCCGCTGATGTTCCAGATGTAACTTCACGAGTGCTGACTCTTTGGCTGAGATCTCTTCTTTCAGCTGATCTACCTGATGAGTCATAATCTTTAGTTTTCTCTTCATTTCTGTTATTTCATCCTAACAAAATGAAAGAAGAAATGTTTGAAAGCGAATTAAATAGACATCACCATCTGTATAGAAGTTCACTACATAGGCAAGAGCTTTTAAGGGAGGTTCTCTCAAAACAATAGTCTCCTGAACAATTACCACCGGGTTGTTGTTCCTTTGTACCTTGTGCCCATCAACCTCAAAGTACCTTGTAGCATTAACTCTCAAATTATTGTCATGAGATATGTATAAAATATGCATAATGAATATGTCACACACACAGCACATAACAAATACACACACAACACACACATTTTATTCTTCATCTTACAGGGGAAAATTGGTCCTACAACAAACCTTATAGCTAAGAGATTACAAAGCAGAGATCTGCAATGAAATGACAGCAGCAGGCTGCTCCCCTCTCAGTGAGGGTAGCTATTAGCAGTTTTAAAAATGAGAACCAAGAGAATGGCAATTTTACATAATAATTAAAAGCAGGACCATGATCTTAACATCCTATCAAGTTGTGTCATTTCTATTTCAAATAATCTGCACAAACTGATCTTCTCTTTCAAGTGAATTCCATGAGATTTCTTGCTTGGCTTGTTCTAAATCCTGCCGTTAGGATAACAGCAACTGCTTTGAACCCAGGAAGGGGAGGAGTCAAAAATAAAAACACAAACATATTCTTTACCTGAGCCTCAACCAGGTTTTTGCTATACAGATTCCTGTCTGACCTCACAGCTTCATACAAGTTCTGTTGCTGTTTCAATTTAGTTTCTGATTCAGCGATTTTTTTCCTGTAGTCAAAAATCTGCATTTCACGGATTTTTATGTCTTCCATGTTCATGAGAACCTGGGGGAGAAAGAAGTATAGGAAAATGGTTAAATAGCCAATCTGTCATTATCAGTTCAGGACAAACAGAGATTTTGATCTAAGAGTAGCTGGTAGAAATGCTAGCAATCAGGAAATCTGACTGCGGTTCCAATCACTGCAGTACAACACAGAAATTTGGCCCCACTGATTAGGGGCAAACATACATTTCATCTACGCCAGAGTTCTGCTCAAGCATGAAGTCTTAGCACAGTTATTTTGTGATCACAATTGAAAAAAAAAAATCTATCAATTCTGAAAACGTCTCCTGAACACCCACCTGCCAAAAAAAGGAAAGAAAAAGAAAAGGTGCAAATTTAAATGGAGCTTCACATGGAGCACTGAGAAAGATAAGAGATAACTTAGCTGTTTGGCCACACTCACAGCTTTATATATATAACCACGAAAAAGAACAGTGGCCTTTGGACATCCATAGCAATCGAAGCACTGTCTTGCTAATGTCAAACTCGCTCCATCAGGGAAACTCAAAGGACTTCATAAAAATGCATTCTATTGTGCACAAAACATTTCTAGGAAAGATAAGATGCGAGAATAACTGCCTCTTTTTTGCAACTATGAAAAACCAAGGCACAAAATTCCACCGTGAGCCAATACTTCTCAACAAGCAATCCATACAGCTGAAATTATATAATCATGACTCTTAACTGCAATGTCCACAGATATTGATTTTTTAAGGACAAACTTCTTCAAAACTCCCTTTGGAAGAAAAACTTTAGCAAGGAAGACTGAATCAATGGAATGATGGTCTAGACAAAAGCTAGAACATATAAGGAGAAAATTCTTCAGGAGATTTTTACTGCATTTCAGTGCCGTTCTCTTAATTAATGGCTATAGCTAAAGGAAATAAACAGCAACGTGACAGAGAATAGAAAGAAGGGCATGTCCAGGCAGTAACATGGCCAGAGAAGCTTCCTCTGAAAAGGAGGCATTTTATCTAGAACCTAAAGGTCAAAAAGTACTTACGCCTTTGCCATGCTCATATTCATTGCGACTCAAGGGTAGGCTACCTGTGAGCAGCATGTTCCCAAATCACTGCACTACGGAATCCTTTCATTTCTCCTGTAGAATTAGTATTCCAGAAAATACACTCCAAGAAACCCTGTTCTAATGTTTTCCCATCAGAGTTAATGATGGCTAGTGTTTAATATATTTATCCTTATATCTTTAAATAAATACCTTTCAGTTTTCTTAGAAATATTTAAGGAAAGAGGAGCCTGGTTGACTCAGTCAGTTAAGCCTCCAACTCTTGACTTCAGCTCAGGTCATTACAGTTTGTGAATTCGACCTTTGCACTGGGCTCTGCATTGACAGCACGGAACCTGCTTGGGATTCTCTCTCTTCCTCTCTCTCTGTCTCTCCCCAACTCACACTGTCTCTCTCTCTCCCTCTCTCTCTCTCTCTCTCTCAAAATAAATAAATAAACATTTTAAAAAATATTTAAGGAAGAATGAGATTAATCTTTAAAAAGCCTTTCAGCATATATTATTCTAGACTTTTTTTCTCATTGGGTCTATTGATTTTATATACTTACTAATAAAAGTTTCATTTTACAAGTATTTTATTTTATGCCTTTATACTTAGTCCCATGTGCTATAATTTTAAATAAATGCATTGACGTGAATTTTTTTTTCTTTTACTTATTTACTTGGGCCTTCCTTCTCTCTTCTACCCATATCAACCTCTCATTGACACGTAAAGTAACCAGGTTAACAATTTAGTATGTGTTCTTCCACATTTTTCTTTGAATATTACATATTCTACGCAGGTCTTCTAGCATAATAGTAATAACAGCTAATATTTCTCAGGTACATTCTATCATTTAACCTTCACAAAATCCTAGGAGATCTGCATTATTAATGACCCTCATTTTACAAAGAAGGAAATTTAAGTCAAAAAAAAAAGTAATAGCTATTCAACTAGTAAATACACAGACAGACACAGGGATTTGTTTGTCTTCCTTTGTCTTACTTTTTGGGTTTTGTTTTTATTTTTTAGCAAAATGTGATCTTATACATATCTGTATGCTCCTTGCTTTTTAATCTCTCAGTAATACTTTGGGGAATCTTGTGGAGTAGCTCTAATTCATTCTCTTTAGCACAATACAGTGTGGGTGAGCCACCATATACTCCTCTCTTCCGCTTTGATGGGCATTAGCTTGGTTTCCACTTTTTTGCTACTCTGAACGCTGTTGCAATAATCATTTCTATACATGTGTCCTTACGCTCTTGTGTTTTTACTTCTGCTGGGATGGATCCCCAGGAGTGGAATATCTGACTCAAAAGGCATATATTTTTAACTTTAATAGATATTGATAGATTGCTTTCCGAAATGGCTGTAACACTTTCCATTTCCACAGTGCCGGCAATAGTTTTCTTAATAGAAAACTATCCTCACAGTTTCAGGATAAACCCTCTTTGGTCATACTGGGTGATTCTTTTAATGTACTGTTGAATTTGGTTTGCTAGAATTTCATTTAGGATTCTGCATACATATTCACAAGTGATCTAAGTCTATAACTTCCTTTTTCGTTCTATTTCAGTATCAAGGTTTCTTCTAGTTTCACAAAGTGAACAGAGTGCTTTTCTCTTCATTCATTCATTCACTCACCCATTTCTTCATTCACTCATTAAACACCTATTGAGGACTTATCTATGGCAGGCACTGTAAAAGCACTAGTGATATAAAGAACCAGAAGACACATTCCCTACCCTCAAGTTCACCTCTGTTGAGTGACGCCACCACAAAATGGGTAATCAAGGTATGAATATAATCAGGACATGTATAGGGTGTTATGAGAGGTTCAAACACTGGCAGGCTAATGGATAGTTTCTAAGAATGGTCCTATATATATTATCTAAGCAGTTAATATTTGGGATTTACACAATTTGTGGGAACTCTCTCTTCCTTTTTATTCCTTGACCATCCCAACTGAGGACTCACCTCGGACCCCAAGGTCTGTCCTAAGCCTGGAGTCTTTATTCATTATCACTGAAGAAGGCATGGGTTATACAGCAGTAGAGCAGTGCTGATCAGTATTGCCCCCAAAGAATACAAAGTGCATGAGCAGCACTTTTTCTAAACTTATGTAGCCTGAGAACTATTCGATTCTTAAAAGTTTGAAGAAACTGAATTATAAAGTTATTAGGCTTTCTGTGAGTGTTCGAGCTAATTCTCACTCAATTTTTTTTGGTGGCTTCCATAGTTATTGACATTTCTATGTTTTCTACTTTTCCTCAAGTCAAACCTTGATGTAGGTATGTATTTTTAAGAGAATTACCTATTTCAAGCAATTATTTTTTAATTTCCGCCACTAGATTTGTACAAAGTATTTTCATATGCTTTTACAGTTTTATTATTATTAATTGCTATCATCCACTTTGTGTGGAAAGAAAGTAGCCCAAAGTAAGAATATATACAGACAGTGGTGAATGGTTCGGATGGTTAGTTGAGGGTTTAGAAGGAAAGAAATTAGAAAATCTGAGACAAGGAGGTCTGGGGGAAAGACATGTAGATAGATCTGAAATGAAAAGAACCCCCCTTCTTTCTCCCATCATTTCTTTGATCCATATCTGTAGCATCCATAGCAGGCAGTTTTTCAAGGTACCACCACAGTAACGAAAATGTATAAGTTAGAAATAAATGTAAAAACCTAAATAAGGTATCCTTTACTAGATCAGTGGTTTGTTTCATTTTTTAAAAAATCACTATCTTAGACTCAAATTTAGCCTTTCTACGGACACAATCACCTTCTTTGGGGTCAGTGAGAAGAATGGATTGAAAATACTTTGAACAGCATCATCAGCATTCAGAATATCAAGCTTCCCATCAGAGAAGAGAAAAAAATTGCTTGTTCAATCACTTTGAGATATGTTATAACAAGAATAATCCTTTGCACAGACAAAAGAATGCTCCAGAGAAAGGATGCAGCCAAGGGCATTTCTTTTGGGGGCATCTGGCTGGCAGGGTCCAACTTGCTGTGCATGACAGTGCATAAAATCACAGTGCACTTGCTTCTGGATTCTTGAAGCTGGGAGTAATAAGAACCCATCATGATACCAAGAAGATCAAAGATATTTTAGTTAAGAGACAATGAAAAAGCAAAAGCAAAAAGACAATTTACAAAGCAATTTAGTTCTAAGTGTTGGAACTCGATTTGTTTCAATGGAAATCATTCAAACTGATGTCAAATCCTGAAAATTCATAAAATGTGTGGGGTGTTAAGTAGGAGCAAAACCTTGAGTCAGCAGAAGGTCCCCTGTTGAAAATGGCATATTAGAGAATGTGGGATGCCAGCTGTGGGACTGGAGTTTAATTAATTGATTACACTTTAGATACCTCAAACCAACTCATGAGATAAATCCCACACAAATATAGAAAACTTCGTTACAGCTAGAGACTTGGAGATCCAGCCTTCGAAAGCCCATTTCAGACTAGCCCAGAAAATGCTTACAGTGCACTATGAGGGTACAATCTTGGTTTATAACCTACTACCTTTTCTTTTTTTGTTAAAACAACCTGCCAATAGAAATAAGAGTGAGATAAAAATCAATAATTCATGCTGGAAATCTGCAGCATAGTCAAAACATCATATAGACTAAGGCAGGATAAGAAAGTAGGTCATTGAATTTGGAACCCTTTAACTTACATTTGATGAAATATCAGTATAATAAACTTCTCCAATAAGTTTTTCTGACTCAATGTCAATGGTTTGAATGCTGACAATGCCTTTACCTTCATAATGAAACTGAAAAACTCACTCTCTGAAAAAAACAAAAACAAAAAACAAACAAACAAAAAAAACCCCTAAATGGCCAGGCATGTGAGATTTTAAGTCTTCTCTATTTTTCTTGGTTTTTTATTTTATCTTCTACCTTAAATTTAGAGAGGCATATCTATGTGTCTGTTTTTAATAACATATTATATTATATTATAAAATGAGGGATATAATAATATCTACCTCAGATGGCTATTATGAGGATTTAAGTGAGAAGATACATATATTTGCACCATCATCTAAGTAACTAGCATATCATAATTTCATCATTTAATAAATAATAGATTATCATGACAGGGTAACATTTTATTACAACAGAAAAAGCTTATAATCTGTGTATGTCCGGGGTTCTACCTGTGGAAGATGCTCTATATAAAACTTCAAATTAATATCAAAGAAATAGCTTCATTTCATCACCAAGAACCTATTCAGTCAACAATATTTCTTTGATCAACCTTTGCTTTCCTCATTTACTTCGAAGCCCTTGAAAGCACATTACTATCCGTTTCTTGGAACTTTGTGTAGGAGGGTTTTGCATGACACTGTTACAGGCAAATAAGCAGAGTGCTAGGCAACGTGTAGTTAAGGGTCCATTGTGAAAGAATGCTTTCTGCCATATAAAATGTCTGGGAGAGCAATAGCCAGCAGTTTAATATTTAAAATGGAAAGGGAAGGGTTCTAAAATGAGTTAAGTGCATAGTGTGCAAGATAGGCCACAGATTTAACAATTAACCAGGAATGGTTTTAGCCAGAATTTACAAAAGTTCAGTAAATGGTAGACCACAATGCCATTCCTGGTGCCCCTCGACTTATCCAAATAGTAAAATTCGGAGTGCAGCAGAGGAGAAACCATGAGGATAAAAAGTGCTGAAACATTGGACTAGATTATCTTATGGTTCTGCAAATATTCTCTCCCTCTTCCTGTTCCCACCACCCCCGTGGGAAGAGTCTATTTCCCCTTGCTGTTGAGGTTGGACATGTGACCTGCCACAGCCAACTGGATGTCAGAGGACATTAGGCAAGTAGAGAGTCGTGAATTGTGCTCGCGTGGTTGGGTTTGTCCTTTGCTTTCCTCTCTTTCTCCACGAGAACACCATGCCTCCTGGAGGCTCAGATACATGTAGGGCAAGACCAGACCCAACTCACAGCCTCAAGCCAAGTGCAGGCAAGCCTGGCCTCGATCACCTGACTCCCGCTCAACTGCAGATGTGTGAGAACTAGGTGCTTATTTTTGCATGCCAGGGAGATTTGGTGGGTGTGTATTATGCAGCATTATTATGGCAAGTGTTGACGGAGACAGGCACATAAGAAAAGGTTTGGGATTCCGAGCCATCCAATTCTGGCACAGAAAAGGATCTTCTTCCTTGTTTACAAATGCCAAGTTAAATTAATAAAATGTAATGTAGGGTTTTTAGTATCTAAGATTTCACCTTTTTTTCCCCCTCTAAATGGAAAGAACCAGAAGGCAAATATCGACACTGTTTTTGCAGCCCAGAAGGCAGAAGAGACCACACCGTAAGTCACTCACAGCTAAAATTGCTAAGGATAGTTCAGATAAGATTGTCCATTACAGCAACATGTTTCCCATGAATTTAAAGTGAGGGAAGACTCATAATGATAAATATATTATTGGGGAAGAATTTAATGTAAGTACCTAAAAGTAAATCTTTGAATAGTTAATTCAGATATCTAATTATACTTTCCACCCGTCTTTCAAAAAATATTTGGTATCTATTTAGGAAATAATACAAAGAGCTCAAAATCAAATATCAACCATTCTCCTATGCACACAGATGAAATTGGGTCAGACCATATAAGTAATTTTGCATTCCGTTTTTATCAGATTCATATTGTGAGCATGTTCCCTATTTTTAAAACTACTTTTCAAACACGTGGTTTTCATGGTACATAATATTGTCTCAGATAAATGTAGCACAACTTATTTTAAAGAATATTCTTTTATAAAACTCTTTGCATTTCTTATTTTTCCATAGATTGAGCTCTTAAAGAACTTTAAGGAAATTAAAGAAATTGCTGGGTCAAAACTTGCAACAATATACACTCACTCCAGAAATAGATAAAAACAACAGTTTTGTGACATTATCCCCAGCCTCTGATATCAGTCCTCAACTCCCCATCAATAGAATGAGTGAAAGGGAATTTTCAGTTTGTCTGAATGAGGTAGGTGTGTGTATATAACAGTAAAGAAAGAAAGAAATATGGGGAGGGGCATATTTCTTATATGTATTAAGGACATACAGGACCTTAATGAGAAGTCTAGAGATGACTGAAGTTGCCATAACAACATATATATGGTGTCAGGGGTTAAGTACGAGACAGGAAAATGGCAGTTAATAAATAATATATTAAGAACTGTGCTCAGATAATTTAGTGATACATTATATAAGCTTATGTGGCATCAGAAATTATGAAAAACAGTTACCAGCAAACCTGGTACCTTTAGAGGCAAACCATAAAGAGATTTCTAAATACAGAGAACAAGCTGAGGGTTGCTGGAGGAGAGTTGGGTGGGGGGATGGGCTAAATGGGTGATGGACATTAAGGACGGCACTTGTTGGGATGAGCACTGGGTGTTATACATAAGTGATGAATCACTAGATTCTGCTCCTGAAACCAATACTACACTACATGTTAACTAACTTGGATTTAAGTTAAAAAAAAAAAAAAGAAAGAAAGAAAAAAAGAAAAGAGAAAAAAAAACCAAAAAACACTTGGTACCCTTACACTTTTACAAGGAAACAGAAAAGTATATAATCCCATATTAAAATCAGTGGCAGCATTCTTTATATCACTTGTCACCTATCCATCTGTTTAACACACACTTTATTGGTGCCTAGTATTTACCAACATACTGCAGATGAAGAAATGAATGAGATAAAGTCCCCGTTCTCAAGAGCTCTCTAAAAAGTGAGAAAAACAAAAGTGCAAAGAAAATACTTGAGAAGATGATAAGTGCTATTCCAGAGATACCAACAAATCCATAAAGTAGAGGTCAGAGCAGGCATGATCCCAGAGATGAGCATTTGAGCTGGGTATTGAAGAATGAAGAGGAGTTTTCCATACGGAAAAGGGAAGGAAGGACTTTCCGGCAAGAACAAAGAGCTTGGACTCTGTCTCATAAATCACAGCACACCAGTTACTTTATCTTGCATGGGTTATGGACATGTGCCCAAACGCTGACTCACTGTACCGGGGGGACCAAGGCATCCCTGGGTTAGTCCGCTCCAGCCCTGGGCAGTTTCCCCTGTATTCCCACAAGCTATAGAGAGGTTATTTTCTACATGTGCAAAAGCTATACTTCCCCAGTTGCTAAGAAGTGACAGAGGTTTGTAAGGCTGGGGGGTGATACTAAGATCACACTGGAATTTTTAACAGTGGGTTTTGATAGTGTGATGGCAGCCAGGAGTGGAGAGAGACTGATCATCAGGAAGATGGAGGTTCAGATGTATTTACTGTCTCACCATACAGCACCTCGCTCTTACAGGGATTTATACACCTATCCAGGGATGTTGGGCTTGGCCACGTGACTTGCTTTGGACCAGGGAATGTGAATGGAGAAGCCCTGTGCCCTTCCCTTACCAGCAGAAGCTCTGAGAGCCTCACAAATTCCGCTATTACTCTGTTTTCCCTCTGTACGAGGCCAGCCCGAAGTGACGATGGCATGAGGCAAAGCCACAGCTGACCCTCAAAGGCCATTGATTTGAGCAAAAGAGAAATTTTTGTTGCCATAAGCCAGTGAAATTTGAGGGTTATTTGTTTCAGCTTAAGCCGAGGGATGCAGAGCCTGATGGAATACGAGCTCCTGAACCGACAGCTGGTCGTCTCCGAGTCAGGAAATCATCGATGGTGCTTGTAAGATGATTAAGTCAGAAGAGAAATGCTGTTTTCCGATGGCTCCCAGTCAGGGGCAGGAGAATCACCAGGGGATTACAAGGAAGACACGTCCAGCCAGGGCTCGACAGAGCATGTGCATTTGTGTTCCACCAAACTTACATTCTACAAACATCTGCTCGGCGTTTATTTAGTCTAAGCGGGAAGAAGATGATTTCCTAACAGTAACACTTGTTTCCCACTTTCTTAATGTTTATAATTCAAATGTTGGCTGTCCTCCTTGCCATCTTCTCTGAGATCCCACTCCAGAAAGACAAAACGAGTGTAAACATGCAAGTGCACTGGTAAACACTGTCGAATGTACTGCAGATTTCACTGAGGGGATGGAAAAGGGGGCGTATGTTGCAGAGTAGAGAACACTTTGTGAGGCGGCCAAGGGGGGAGGTGGCTGGGAACCTCATTAAATCCGTCTTTTCCCCCAAACGCTCTCCTCTTAGCCTCATACTTAAAACTTTCCTCCATTCCCCAACATCGCCTCCCGATACCATGAAACCCCCTCATGAAACCCGCTGCTCTATGCCACCTGTGAATGCACTGAAAGTGGGTAGTCTAACCACTCATGCTTAAGGCTGGCAATGAGCTAATACCACTGGTTAAAGTAGAATCCAAATCCCCGAAGTCATTCTTCAAGATACTGCCTTGAGCATTCTCCCTCCTCAGCAGTTTACAAGAGGTAGAGATCTGGGACTCAGCTATGCAGCGTGTGAATTTCTACCACCGGCGAGGTTTCAGGTTCCCCGTAGTTGTGTGAACGTTTCCCTGATGCCAGTAGTCACTCACATCGCAATCTGAGGTCATTTAATCAGATGCCTTGCTCCTAACTACTAGCTGCAATCCTCCGTCTGAGAGGACAAGGGTTTCAGGGCCAGATGTGGGGGGTGAGAACAAAGGGTGCAGAGATAATGATGCCGACAGCTCCCCCCATCCCAGCCCGGCCCCACATATCCAGCTCCAGGAAGCTGTGCAGCACGACCACAGGGGAGGAGACGCTTGAGCACTGGCTTTGTCCATTTCGCAGTTTGACTTCATTTCTCTTAAATTGAAGTCATTTCTCTTAAATTCTCACGCAAACCACAAGCTGAAATCTGGATAAATCCTCTTTGCTACAGTGTGTGACAATCAGGAAGAATGTGCTGGCTCTTCACCCATGTCATCAAGGAGTGACTTACCTTTTGGGTGAGGTCACTGGCTTCGTTGATGTACCGATCTCGCTCCTTTTCCAGCTGAAAGATGATCTTTCTTTGCTTCTGAGCCTCCTCCTTGTAGTTATGGATCTCTTCTTCCAGGTGCCTCTTGGTTTGTTCATGGAGCTTTACCAGGTCTATCTGTTTCTGGGTCGCATTGACCGCCTTCAGCATGTTCTAAAAATAAAGATGACAGAGCAGCCACATTACTCAAAATGTGTGTGGGGGTGGGAGGTTAAATTTGCCCTGTTTCATCCCTGAAATAATTAGATACACTGTTTTTTGGGTGAATAAAAATAATCATATACTCTACATCTTATTTAGAGATTATGTTAATTTTGCACAAGGTGCACACATACATAAGTGCACTAAGTGACCACAACATCCAAAGGAAATGAGTACTTTCTTGCTCCCATTTTAAGGGTAGGAAACTGGGACTCGGAAGTTAAGCTGCTTGCCTGCAGGTTCATACAACAGGGTAATGGCAAAGACAGGGATTTGAGTCCAGGCCTGGTTGACCCCAAAGATAACCTCAATCCCAGCTCTACTCTTGTTCTTATGAGCTTAGAACATCTGAACATAATCATGTAACAGGGCTTTGACTATAAAGTAAAATAAAACCAACTCATTAAATGCAAATATCTAGAATTAACATATGAGCCAACAATTTCACTCCTGGGTATACACCAAAAAGAACTTAAGACAGGTGTCCAAACAAGAATTTGTACATGAATGTTCACAGCACAACTACTCACAAAAGCCTAAAGGTGGAAACAACCCAAATGTCCATCATCTAAGGAATAGGTCATCAAAACGTGGTATATCCACACAGTAGAATATTATTCAGCCATAAAAAGGAATGAAGTCCTGATATATGCTACAGCATGGTTACAGCCTGAAAACATCTTTCTGAGTGAAAGATGCCAGACATAAACAGTCATGTATGAGTCCAGGGGTATAAATATGCATAAGAGTCAAATCCATAGAAGAAGAAAGTAGATTAGTAGTTGCCAGGGGTGGTGGAAACAACAGCTTTACAGGTGTAGGACTTCCTTTTGGAGTGATGAGAATGTTCTGGAACTAGACAGTGGTGAGGGTTGCACAATCTGTGAATGTACTAAATGTCACTAATGTAAATTTACTAGCGTAAATTTAATGTAACGTAAACTTTGTCTTTTGTGTATTTTACCACAATAAAATAACTAACCCAGTTTCTTAAAGAAATGCAGATGCCTGTGTCCCAACTCCATAGATTCTGATTCAGTGGATCTGGGATGGGACCCAGCCACCAATATATTTTTTTAAGGTGCCCTAGTGATTCCTGATGCTGAAGTGGAAATTCCTTGGATTGGCTGCCTGAGAAGCCGATTGTTCCCTGAAAACATGGAGGCAACAACAGTGTCACTCTGACGGCCACACTCATGCAAGAGTGTTCACTTCTCTGGCCACAGCCGAATGGACCACGGACTTTTGAAGTAGGGCCTTTGGCTTTTTGCACCTCAATAGAGGATGTAAACTTGGGAGCTGTTGGTGATAGCCTTTGTTTTTTTTTTTCAAACAGACTAGGAAACAGGGAGGCAATCTTCCCTGAAAGAGAGAAATGAAAGCAAAACCTCAGCAGGAAATCCAGTGGTGGTGAGAGAGGGCTTTCATGTATCCCAGGATGTCAAGTCAGGTTCCCATCAGTTCCTGAAGCCCAGCTGGATCCTTGAGTTCCATGAGGCACCTGGTGGTCCCTTCTCGAATTTCTAACCAATACAGACCCATGGCCAGGTCTGAAAACCACGGAATATAAACACACTAAACCTCGGTTAGGTGATGATGCAGAAAATTGAAAAGGTCAACTTTATTTTCAAGTATTGAATTAAACCTTCGCTCTGTAAAAGACAAAGCCACTTTAACATGACACTGAAAGAACCAAAATATATTAACATTGCTGCCTGTCAAAACCATGTCGGTGGGGAAAGAATGTGTCATTAGTAAAGGTTCATTGCACACCTGCATGGAGCTGGGTGCTGTGCTAGACACTGAGGATGCACTGACAAGAAAAGAAAAGAAAGTATACTCTGCCCTAGAGGAGGACCTGACATCAGTCAAATCAAACAAACAAATGCAAAAGTAAGGGTGCTCTACATGTCCTATCGTGGCAGAAAATCTATTGGTTGTTTACTAGAATACATAAAATACAAATGGAAGAAATGTATGTGTTTAAAATAAATTAAAAGGGGGCACCTGGGTGGCTCAGTCGGTTGAGCACCCAATTCGGCTCAGATCTCAGGGTAGTGAGATCGAGGCCTGCATCAGGCTCTGCGCTAACCATGGATTCTGCTTAGGATTCTCTCTCTCTCTCTCTCTCTTCTCTCTCTCTCTCTCTCTCTCTCCCCCCACCCTGCCTCTCTCCCCAACTTATGCATGCTCTCTCTCTCTCTAAACTAAAAAGATTTTTTAAATTAAAAATTTAAATCCAACAACATCATTTACATGTGCAAATTTATAGAATAAAGGAATAGTTTCCAGGATTATGCAAAAAAAACCACAATGATTTTCTAAGGAGAACTTGGCGTATAAAGATATGTAATTTCCTACTATTTCCTGAGATCCTTAGTCTCCATTAAGCTTACAGAGTGGTCTATTTTGTCAATATTTGTTCAACTCTGGGAAACCTAAAGAAATCATGGAAGTTGGAATGAAAAAATACAGGCTGTTTGTACTTGATGAGATGAAGCTGTGCTGGCCAAAAGCCATCAGACTAGACTGTTCTGGAAGCAGCCTCCCCACTCCATAATTGGTCCTTTGATTTTTCCTCTCTGGAGGAAATCCTTGACCAGGAAATTTACCCTAAATCCTTGGAAGTAGTTAATCTCCTAAGAATGACTGGAGAAGGAATCCTCTGGAAGGAATCCTCTGGAAGGGTTTGGAGATGAAAGGAGTCGGGGTAAGGGTTCTCCCTTTGAATGGAGGACTCAGAATCCCCCAACCCCTTCCTCAGCTTTGGACCAGATTGAGTTCCAAAGACTAGGAAATGTAAGGGCTGAAAACAAAATCAAAAACCTACAATCCCGAAAAGATGCAGGGAAGGGTTTTGTCATTAACCGGCTGTTCTTTCGCCGAACACCTCAAAGCTAGAATTTTATTAGCGCTGGCTTCTATCTTCTAGATTAGCAAAAGTTGCAGATTACAGATATTAAATTCAGAAATTTTGATCAACTGCTTAGGATGTCAAATAACACACCAGCAATAAAATCGGAATCCACAGAGCGCTCTGAAATCCGCTGCTCGTTTATATGATAATTCCCAAGTCCCTTTGTGTTCACTGGTGATAATGCAGTTTCAATTCTCGGCCAGTGAATGGTGGACTGTGCACAGCAGCTTGGAAGAAAACTGAGCACGATTATTTATTTCCAATCTACTTTTGTTCGCCTCAGAGTTTTCTTTCCCCGCACAACCGGTAATAGGCAGATACCATAGCACTAAAGAAAGACATTTATTTACCAGAGCTATGGAAACAGACTCACCTTATTTAATATGTCCCTTTCTCTCAGAAGCTCATCCATTGCTTTCTTATCAAGTTCTGCTTGTTTCTTTGAAGCCTCCACCTCTAAATGACCAAGGAGAAGAAGAAATATGGAGCCAACCTAAGAAAGAATCTGCCACAGCCAAAGCCAATGTAACGCAGAAACTGCTTTATAGGTTTATCTGCAGCTACAACACTATTTATTGAGGGCTATACTATCTTCATTATAATGCCATGAAGGAGGCCCCCTGTCCCACGGAACAGATGGAAACTGAGGCTTAGCGGAATTAAGCCACATGCCAACAGTTTACAGCCAAGAGGTGACGGGACTGAGACTGGGAGCGTCTTTTCTCTGACTCCAAGAGTCCTTGCTCTTCTTAAATCTTTCTAATTACACAAGCAATTAGGAATACAGACAGAAATGAGACATCCAAATAACGAAAGGGGAAAAAAATTCAAGTCAACCAGAATCTACTTAGGATTTTGATCTGTCTCTTTCCAGACTTTTTCCTATGCAAATATGTGTGTGCACAAAAATATAAATATATACACATTCATATACATTCACCAAAATGAATTATACTACACATACTGTTTTGTAGCTTGCTTTCATAATTAACTAACATAAAATAAATGCCTCTCTATATTATAAATGTGCATCTACAACAGAATTTTAATGACTCTGTGATATTTCACTATATGAAAATGTATAATTTATTTAGCCAATCCCCTACCTTAACATTTAAATTGCTTCCATTTTACTTATTTATTTGCAATTATAAGCCATAATTCTATGAAAGTTCTTGTTCATTTGTTACTCTAGAAGAGGAAGTCCTGGATCGAAGGTGATTTAAAAGAAAAAAAGACATTTCTCTTACTGCCAAATTTCTCTCCAGAAAACTGATAGCAGCTTAAATCCACACCCAGACCACCACTGAATATTATCATTCTCTTTGATTTTGACAATCTAATAGAGTATCAAAGCCAGGACATCTGTATTTCATTTAGATTTCCTTTATTAGTAGTGAAATCAACTACTTTTTCATATTTAATGGCCACTTGCTTGTATTTCTGGTTTTCTTCTTAAACAGTGGGCTTTTTTAAGTTTATTTATTTATTTTGAGGGGGAGAAGGAGCAGAGAGAGAGAGAGAGAGAAAGAGAGAGAGAATCCCAAGCAGTCTACACACCATCAGTGCAGAGCCTGATGTGGGGCTTGAACTCACAAACCGTGAGATCATGATCTGAGCTGAAACCAAGAGTCAGATGCTTAACCGACTGAGCCACCCAGGAGTCCCCTCTATTTGTTTTTAAATTTGCGCACACTTGCCCTATGCCCATTTTCTCATAAATTGTTTATCCTTTTTGTGGATTTGTAAGAACTCTTTCATTAAACCTCTCAATCTTGTCTTTATGGTCTCCCCATTTGATGTTAACATTTTTTCCCAAAAAGTAATTTACTGTTATGCTACCATTTTCTTAACAATCCATACTGAACGCTGATAGGAGACAACACCTTTATCTTAATGATAATCTTGGGTCTTTCTTTTTTTTCCAATCTCTTCCATTGATTTGTTTATCAGGCATTTCCACTACACTACTTGATGATTATTGAAGCTTTATAATATTATATACCTAGCCCAGTATGCAAATGCTCCTTCATAGCCCTTTTTTCCAGAATTTTATGGCTATTGTCGCCTGTTTATTCTTCAGGAGGAACTCTAGAATCAATTTTCAAGTCCCAACAATATAACTTACTGAAATTTTTATTGGAAATATTAAATAGATAGATTAATTTAGGCAGATTTATATCTTTATCATATTGAGCTTTCTCATCCAGGAACTTTGTATCTCTCTCCATTTTTCAAGTCTTCGTTTATACCCCTCAATAGAATTCTGGAGTGTGTTTTATATACATGTCTTGCAGATATCTGGGTAACTTTATTTATATATATTTTATTACTTGAGTTGCTATTGTGAAAGGAGTTTTTCCATCATATATTCTAACTGATTCTTTGTATGAAAGGAAGCTATTGATACCTATATATTTATTTTATAACCTGCCACCCCAGTGAACTCTCATTAGTTCTGGCAGTTTATCAGTTAGTTTCTTGGGTTTTACGGTAGAAAATCACAACCCATGGAGGACTCACGCTCCTAAATCTTATGTCCAGTGTCATTGTTTGATCAGACACATCACAAGGAAGAAGTTCTCAAGAAGAAATAATGATGTTAATGATATCTATAAAATAACCAGAAGAGAACATGATAACTTCTATAAACATGATTTAAAGATGAAGAATTGGGTTCAACACCAAAAAAATAATTTTTTTTTCAAAACTTAGAACTACTGCAAGCAAAAAATACAGAAATTTAACTATAGGGGTATTTCAAAAGTCACTAAACCAGTCACAAAATGTGATCTAGTAGTTCCATTTTTCTTCCTAACTGTCAGAGAAGACATTAGATTGTAAACTCAGGCAAGACTGTAAGCATCCTGAGGGCAGGGACCTCCATGCAGCCAATGCCTACCTTGGTGACTACACATAGTAGGCACTCAATTTACTGAATGAATGAATGGAAAAACTGTCAAGAAGCTCCAGCCGTATCACAGTAAAAGATTATTTCCTGATGTCTTAGAAGGAAAAATATCGGCACTTTTCAAAGGCTTACATAACAAATACAGCTCACTATTGAACAACATGAGACGGGCATCCTGATTCCCTGTGAAGATGAAAATCCATGTATAACTTAACTCCCCCAAAACTTAACTACTAATAGCCTACTCTTGACCAGAAGCCTTACTGATAACATAAACAGCCGATTAACACACATTTAGCATGTTACATGTATTATATACTGCATTTTTACATTACGGTAAGCTGGAGAAAAGAAAATGTTACTAAGAAAATCATAAGGAAGAGAAAATACGTTTATAGTAACATGCTGTACTTATTGAAAAAAAATCCACAGGTAAGTGGACTCATGAGGTTCAAACCCATGTTGTTCAAGTATGAACTGTATTTCTAATAATCTTACCTAGAGATTTAAATTTTACCTAACTTTGAGTGAGGCAATGTATGTTTTTCTGCTGTTACGCATGTTATTTCATTCGGTGACCTACAACCCACATGAATTTAATGAGGGGTTCCTGCCTCACATACTCTGGTGTAGGCAAAGTCAAACCAGATCCTCTGTGTCCAACTCCAGGACTGTTTCTGCCCCACCAAATTTGACTAGCATATCCTACTTTCAACTACATTCTTTTTCAGAATGAGATGGCATTCTATCTTACTACTTATGTAAATAGTAATATGCCCAGATGATAATAGATGCCATTTAGTAAGCATTTACTATGTGTTAGGTACTGTCCACAAGTGTTTTATGTGTATTAACTCATTTCACCCCTTAACAATAAATACAATATAGGCAAGATCTGAACCCAGGTAGACGTGACTCCATAGTTTGTATCCTTAATGATTCTTCTGTGAGCACTTAAGTTTTTCCTCCACAGGGCAATGTGATAGCTGGTAAAACAAAGGTCTGTCACATGGTAAAGTACTAACAGAGAAAAGAAGTTAGGAGCCATTGGGGCACCTGGGTGGCTCAGTTGGTTAAATGTCCTACTCTTGGTTTCAGTTCAGATCATGATCTCATAGTTCCTGAGTTCAAGCCCCGCACAGGCCTCTGTGCTGACAGCTGCAGAGCCTGCTTGGGAATGTCTATCTCCCTCTCTTTCTGCCTCTTCTCTGCTCACTCGCTCTCGCTCTTAAAATAAATAAATAAACATTTTTTAAAAAGATGTTAGGAACCACTTATTTTTGTCTCACTGATTCTTGGCACAATATTGTCCCAAATATTGCTAGTGGGGGGGGGGGTGTTCATTTTAATTTATCCCCTATCTTCTATGAGAAAAGGACCTAAAGCAAAAGGTCACGTAGAACCCAGACTTAAGACTATAGGTGTTATTTATTCCAGTGACAAATACGGTGAAATACCTTTGGCTGGATTTACATTGTGTCAAAATAGCCTGTTGAAGAATTTTTTAAGGTAAGAAAGTTCAAGGTATTCAAAATGATGTCCCCTGCATATTGGCTGCTTACCAGTCTGAAAGTTGTTTTACTGATTATATTGGCATGGTTTGTGTTTGGACACATAGAGCCCTGGGTTGCCAAACGACATTAGTCACCAACGAAATGTTTACAAAGGAATATAACAAAGCACAAAATGTCTCTTGGGTTACCTCGCTCTAGTCCCAAGATCTGATTTTTTAGGGTTTCCTTGTGCTGTTCCACCTCTGACTTTTGATCTTCAATCTGGTGCAATTTCTTATGGATTTGTTCTCTGATTTTGTTGAGCTTCCCAATGTCAAGCCGCATCTGATGGACTTCTTCCTCTTTGGCCTGTAATTAGTGGGAGAATTAACCAGGGACATTCAGTAAATAAAGTACCAGTGACTAGGTGATGGTGAACTCAGAACTCATAAAAGAAAATTATTCCTATGTCAGGTAAAGTTGTTGTATGGGTTAAACAAAAACACATTGTTTGGTTTTGAGAGAAATTGAAAAACTATTCCCTGAATAAAATATGTGGCTATATAAGCTAAAAAGTAATGGAAAGACTGATTAGACCTGATGTCTCAAGGTACCACTGAATTGTTGAATCAAATAGAGTAAGAATGCTGAGTTGTACATATCACAAATGCGTGGATTTTGTATACGAATGCTGTATTTCATTAGCAATTTTTTAGGACTCACAGAGTAATCTCTCTCAGAAGGTTATTAAAAATTTTTTTAATGTTTATTTATTTTTGAGAGAGAGAAAGACAGAGTGCGAGCAGGGGAGGGGCAAAGAGAGAGGGAGACACAGAATCCAAAGCAGGCTCCAGGCTCCAAGGTATCAACACAGAGCCCGACGCGGGGTTCGAACCCACCAACTGTGAGATCATAACCTGAGCCAAAGTTGGATGCTTAACTGACTGAGCTACCCAGGTACCCCTCTCTCAGAAGGTTGTTAACATGCTATAAGATATTCAAATACTCTTTTGAACCCACATGGCCACTGGAGTACAACTATATACACTAGAGAAAGGGCCCTCCTTCTTCAGAGGATGTTAGCCAATGGGCATACATACAGATATATGGACAGCGCATCGTTATAGGCAAATCTACATAACGGTAAAAGGCACCAAAGTAATAATTCTAGAAAAAGAAAGCACCAGATGTTTGTCAATGAACTTTAAGTTTTATTAATTTTTTAAAATTCAAATTAAATTCATTTTTTATGTTTATTTTTGAGAAAGAGAGACAGAAATAGAGCATGAGCAGGGGAGGGGCACAGACAGAGAGGGAGACACAGAATCTGAAATGGAGTCCAGGCTCTGAGCTGTCAGCACAGAGCCTGATGTGGGGCTCGAACTCAGAAACAGTGAGATCATGACCTGAGCCGAAGTCGGAAGCTTAACCAACTGAGCCATCTAGGCACCCCTAAATTCATTTTTTAAATCTAATGTTCTTAGAAATTACTAGGAAAGCAACTAGTGCTTCTTCTGCAAATAAACATTAGCAGTTATCCCCAGCTCTTGAGAAGGAAGAAACTGCACTTAGCTGGGCATGTCGTTTTCAGATTATTGCTAGAAGAGGAATCCCATAGGTTCAGAATCTGATAACAAAAATATTCCATCTTTCAAGGTGCCCCATTCATGTTATCAAAGAAGAGAATTAATGGCATAAGTATTTTTACTTTAATTTTACCTTAGGGGCTAATATATTATTTTGCTTTAAGAAGCCATTTCATTTCTGCTTCAATTTACAGCTTTCTCAAGTCAAACCATTCTGGATTGCTTTAAATACTCCTCGGCCTCAGATTTACACGGTCCAAATTAGCTGAACTAAGGCCCTTTCCAATTAGAACAATAGAATGTTTTAACTCAGTAGTTTTTAATCCAGATCCATGGTTAGACTTCAGAAAAGCCTTGGAAACCTGAGACTGCATTCAAAACAAGATAGAAGATGTCAAATAAGTGTGTGTCTGCGTGCGTGCGTGCGTGCGTGCGCATACTCCCATCGGATTCTCAAAAGGCCATGAGATGCAAAAACTCTTATGATTCACTGATCACATCTATGGATCAGTCGGTCACTCATTTTATGCTTAGTATCCTAACATAACCAGTGAAGGATTTATGGATTGTTTTCAGAATCAATGATAAACAGAAAGCCCCTCTGTTAAACACATAGGTATATAATATGTACCCAAGTATAAAGCTGTTATCTAAACATAATTTGCAAGCATTCTTCATTGAGGACAGGGAGACGAATGGGAAACCTGTCTTGAAATTAACAGTGGATAGAAGTAAAACTCACGGTTCTACAATCCTGGAAGTAGATAGCCAATAGTACCAGTCCATCCCCCACCCCTCCCACTCTACCTTCTCCATAAGTAGTAAAATATAATCTGACTTCTTTGCTACTCACTCATGTAAGTGGTTTCTAGCTCAGGGCAACTAGTTACTTGTAAGGCTAAGTAACAGAGATGAGTATCTGAGCTTCCTTTAAAAAATATTTGTATAATCATGTGATTAATATTCAGGTTTGTGGTTTTATAAGAATGGAAATTATCAAACTATCTGCTTCCAAGCAGGAAGCAATTACTGTAAGCTTGTACCTGTCTCTGATGTATCAAGCTAATACAGGTTATACAACCAAGGGCTCCAACCACTAAAGCAAATCTGCATTAATAGGGAAGGGGGGGGTGCCTGGGTGGCTCAGTTCGTTAAGTGTCTGACTTTGGCTTCGGTCATGATCTCAAGGTCCTTGAGTTCTAGCCCCACATCAAGCTCTGGGCTGACAGCTTAGAACCTGGAGCCTGCTTCTGATTCTGTGACTCCCCCTCTCTCTGCTCCTCCCCCACTTGCGACCTGTCACTCTCTATCTCTCTCTCAAAAATAATTCAAAACATATTTTTTAAAATGTTTAAATAAATAAAATAGGGGATGAGGGAGGGAGTGCTGGGCAACAGATCAGTCACTTGGTGTTTACTTTGAGCTCCAATGCCTTTTGCTGGTTTTCCTGGGATAGCTGCTCACAAACCAAACTGTGTTGTTCATTCTCTTGCTGAAGTTTAGAATTCCGCATCTGAAACTGCTCCAGTTCCTTTGCAGCTCTTTCGTTCAATATCTGAAAGATGCATAATCAGCTGGTTAATGCTTTTTAATCTGATTACAATATCCGCATATCCACACAGGAGGCCCCGCAAACCTCCTGGGACGATCACAGCAACCACGCTTTTTTTCGTCTTTGTAGAAACTGTTCTTTATCCCCGGTGAAAGCACTAACGCACTCAAATATGATGAATGTTAAATGGCTGAGGAAGATGACGCCTCCTAATGAATAACACAGAGCGCATAATTTTTTTTTTCTGAGAGCCTTGGGAAGTCTTGTTCACAGGTGGCGGATAAATATTTTAATGCCTGTTTGCCGTTTGGCAAGCTTCGCATAAGCAACAATTGCTATAATCTTTGCAAATGAGCTAGAGATTCAAACGGGTTTTATCAGTTGTGGGGCTGGGAAGCCGCATCTTCAGAAGCAAATCCTGCATTAACATGCCTACAACATTTTCGTGGACAGAACCATTCGCTAACACCAGCAGAGACAATTCCCCTTAAATCCAACTGAAGTCAAAACCGTGGGACGGCAGTGGAATGATTTCTATCTGCCTGACTTCAGAGTCAGTGGGGGGTTTCCTCTTCCCTACCTTGACTATCCGCAGCAGACACAGTTTTATAAAAACAGGATTATATTTTTTGGCAGGGCAGGGGGAGTCATTTCTATTGGCAGACTAGTGAGAGGATGGAGGGGGAGAAAATGCGCTGAAGGGGAAAGAGAGAAGATAGGTTAGACAGTTATCCCAAAATACAACTTGATGCAAGCAAAAGTTAAACATGCAAAGACTTCATCCAATTTCCCATCAGTAGGGACTAAATAAAATATAGCCAGCTATGCTAAAAATGAAATTGTGTTTTACGTTAGTCCTGGATATTGCTAAACAAAGCACTGTAATTTAATTGTGATGTTCAAAAACCTCGCAAATTTCATGCTCAAAGAAGTCTCATGTTTTTCTGTGGATACTGGCACACTGCGTATTACCCGTCTGATTTCTGCCTTTATACAAAATTAATAAGGCAATTGACAAAGAAATGTGTTCTAATATCTGTTTTTTAAGTGGAAAAAATGCTGTATGGCTTGGCAATTCTTTGGAAACTTCCTAAGAGAAACTATTTTCAAAAAATGACTTTTCTCGATTACATGAATTGCCTCTTTAAGAAATGAGAACAGACAGAGCCCAATTATTACTACTTGAGTTACCTTCAACCGCCATTATAGGAGAAATGGTAAAAATGGCACCATGTGTAAAGTGCATAAAGACTGAGTACGGGTTCCTAAACTTGAAAATTAAAAATAAGCCGCTTAAAAATACACCATGTTATGGTCACACAAAGAACACTATGAGAGTGAACGGTCTATTGAGCTCTGTCCAAGAGAAACTTCTGCAGCGATGCGAACGTTGTCTACCCGTTCTGTCTGAGGGGTCATCTACTAGCCCACGTGGCTACTGAGCACTTGAAATGGTACCAGTGCAACTGAGGACTTGCAGTTTTATTTTATTTTGTTTTATTTTTTTTTAAAAAAACTTAAATTTAAATAGCCACATGTGGCCAGTGGCACCATACTGGACAGTGCCATTCTATAATCATGTGGCAACATAAATGGATCTCACAAAAAGAATATTGAGCAAGTTAGATACCAAAGAGCCTACCCTGTATGGCTGCATCTCTGTAAAATAGGAAAACAGACAAAACTAAACACTGTTTAGGATTCGGAATAGAGGTGACCTTTAGGAGAGAGAGTGACTGGGAGGGGGGGCACAAAGGGACATCTGGGGTACTGTTCCTCGGGCCTGGTGCAGGTGACCAAGATGTGTTCAAGTGGAGAAAATTCATCAAGCTGTATACTTTTCTATGTGTATATTATACATCAATAGAAGGTTAAAAAGAAAGTAACCCGTTAGAGCTGGGGGGTGGGGGAGGTCATATCCACCCATACGAGCTGCTCAAAGAGCAATGCAGTGCCCAGTGTTGTGTTACCAACATCTCTAGTGCAGACAGTCTGCTCCTTTCCAGAGAAAACTCAAAGCACTCCAAAGACCCCATTCTTGTTTTTGCTGGGACCATGGCGTAGCCCACACCCAGCACACCTTCTGTTCCTTCAGCTGCTGCTCCAGCTTCTGAAGCTCCTCCTTGCTCTTCTGCACATATTGCTGCAGGGCCTTAATTTCTGTCTGCCTGGTGTCCATGTCCGTCTGAATCTGCCTGAGCTCTTTCTCCAGTTTTTCCTTCTTCCGAGACTCCCGTGACGCTTCGTTCTGACGTTGCTGGATCTCTTGCTGGAACTAGGGGCACAGAAAGGATAGGGGAGGAAAGGGATGAAGCCAACACCAGGACAGATCTCAACCAGCTGAGGTGCTCCCCCTCTAGAATCTAGTTTCGGGGCAGTCTTGTGGTAGCCTTCCCCCTACAGGACAGTCATCTTTGAACCCCAATGTTCAAACTTTTCGAGAATACTCTGTGTTGTTTTTTGGAGCCTTAACACCAGACATCCACTCTGATGGTGGGAACAAATTCACAAAGAATGGAATAAAATCCAATTAAACAGGGAAACCCAGAATTCTAGAGAGGTTAAACATTGAAAGAATTCACTCAATTCTCTATCAACAGGATCTAAATAAAATGTCGCCAGTTACCCTAAATATTAAGTTTATTTATATTTATTTAATATTTAAACTTAATTTAATATTTACTAAATTAGGATGTTACTAAAAACTAGGCATTATAGTTTTATCATGATGGCCAAGATCTATGAAAAAATCTGTTATCTCATACCCAAAGGAATCTCCTGGGGATTGCATGTGTATCATCTATTTGACTTCTGGGTTATTTTAAAAAGTTTTCAAAAGGGGTCCTTACAAAGGAGAAGGGTGAAGGGAACTACTTCCACACCATCTCCAAAGGCAGGGCATCCTTGCCTTTGCCAGGTACACGTTCTTAAGCCAAAATTGTAAGCAGTGCCCTGTCTTAGTGACTTCTCCAGACACAGAATGTTGAGAAGAAATGCACAAGTAAAACTGTTCTTGCAAGAACAAACCAGACAAACAAGCAGCACTGTGGATGCTTCATTTGGGCGCCAGGGGGTAAATCTGAGCGAGGAACAAGATGGGAAGGACTTCTAGAAGGTAATGTTCTTTCATCTTGCCCTCTGTGACAAAGCAGACCTGACTGATAGTCTGCTCTGCCTCTTCCCTGCATCGCTCCATTTCCTGCTGCTGTTCAGTGGTCTGAGCTAAGGACTCTCGTAATTTCACCACTTCTGACAAGAGCTGGTCTCGCTCCTTTGTCACTTCTTCTTTGAACTTCAGTAAATCCCGGATACTAAAAAAGAAGAACACAGGAGTCAGACTAAAAGGTCATCTGCTCAGGAGTCCCTCCTATCACCCTATGAGCACATTGTCATGGGAAAGACTTTGGGTCTAGGACTAACACCATTCAAGTGTGAAAGAGAAGGATCTTTATGTCCTGAAATGGACATGGCAATTGCTTGTGAGTTGTTAACTGAAAAAGAAGTTCCAGAAGTTTTCTGATCTTTAAGTAATTACAGTGTCTGTGTATAGGTGTATGTATGTGTTTTAGAGGCATTTTTATAGAAGTCAAAGAAAATGAAAATAGATCCAAACTGGTAACTGGTAATCTCTGAAAAGTAGAATATAGGGTTGGAAGAGTTGGAGGGGTAATTCTTACTCCTTAGTTTCCATGCCTCTGTATTATTTGAATTTGTACAATAAGACTATACAGCTATTGTCAACTCTTATAATTAATCCTAAAGCATTGTTAATTTAAGAAATTATTTGTTTAATATATCCAGGGGAGGGCTACAATCACAGCTATAAAGTCTAAAATAAAACATAAAAACAAGCAAATAACACACATTGCTCATTTTCTCACCATTCACCCATAGAGATTAGTTTCCACCAAAGGGATGTAACTCCAATAAAATGTTCCCAAGAACAAAATTTGAATGAAAGTCATTCATGTTGCCAGCTTTTGGAGAGTATGTGATGATATTTGTTGATTTGAATTGTAAACCAGTTACTTCCACATTTCAAAAACCATTATTTATGATTTGGTATGACTTTCTGCAGAACTAATGTTTTGAAAATAGAAGGACTGTGTCTGATTTGACCTGTGCAGCAGAACGAAGGTCTAGAGCAAGGCAACCACATGAGAGCTGAGAAAATAGAGAACTTGAGGTAGTCGCTACTGAGTCATCAAATGATCATTGGAAGCACATCTGACAATGTTTATTTACCAACAACTTTGGTAGAACATAAATATTTAATAAGGAAACTTCAAGACTGCATTCAACTTCTTCTCCAGAAACAAAACCTCGAATTCTGAGGTTACTATGAAGACAGCTACACCTAAGCACATTGTCGAAGATGAAACTTTGGGCTAGATAGTTTCTTCAGTTCCCCTCCTCACTGTGCTCCAACCCTCATTAAAACTCCTAACTGATCTGTTCCCTCACATTGCTCTTCAGTGGTTGCTCTTATGATACTTGACTCCCTTAATGAGAAAATAGGTCCTTTATGATGGACACCGGGTCTTCTGTTTGTTTTTCCTATTCCCTCCCCCAACCCCAGTACTTAGAACTATCTCTCAATGTTGGATGAATGCACTAGAAAACATAAGAAACCTAGGTAGCAATTAGAGTTGGTTAAAAATGCCTAAGGAAGGGGTCCCTGGGTGGCTTGGTCGGTTGTGCGTCTGACTCTTGATCTCAGCTCAGGTCTTGATCTCAGGGTCGTGAGTTCAAGCTCCGTATTGGGCTCCACACTGGGCATGGAGCCAAGTTAAAAAAAAATGCTTAAGGAAGTGTGTAGTCATTCCTGACTCATTAACTAATGCAAAGTTTTGCATGCCCCATACAGTGCCAGACTCCTAGAGGGAAGGTAAAAGTTTCTTCCTTCAAGGAGTTTGTAGCCTAATAGGTAGTGAAGTATTTCAACAAATAATTATAATACAATGTGATCAATGCGTACTTGAGACATATGTTGTGTTCTATGGAAACAGAGAACACAGTGACTCTCACTGAGGCTAAGGGTGGGGAAAAGGCTGAAATAAAGGAGCCGACAGTGATGAAATTAAGATGGTATTTGAGATGGGTCATGAAGGGTGTATAGTTGTTTACTGTGTGGAGAAAGGAAGAAAAAGCATTCCTAGAATACAAACAGCACGATCAAAGGTATGCAGGATCAGCAAAATGGTATTTCTGGACATGAGTCTAGCAAGACTGGCAGGTAGATCTATGGAGGGCCCTAAAAGACATGTTCAAGTCTGAGCTGCATTCTTTGGGAGTGGGGAGCTATTGAAGTACTTCAATACCATCAAATATTGAAGGTATTTGGAACGTGTGCTAGAGATGGGAGCATGCAGGTACACATCTCAGAAGTCTCAGTCTTGTGTGTGGAAGATGGGGAAGAGGGAAGATGTCTCCCTGAAGGCAGGGAGAACAGTCAGCAGTCCATCACCAAATCCAGCCGAGAATGGGGGGCCGAAGCAAGGCATTAGCACTGCTGATAAGGAACAGGGAAAGACACAAGTGATGCTTAGAAGACAGAACCAACAAGATGAAGCTTTCAGGGCTAAAAGAGTAGCCTAGAACCTGTTTTCTGGCCTAGAACCAGAGAAGTAAGAAGAATGATGATGGGACTAATGAGGGTTCAGAGCATGGGAAGGGGCTGGAAATCAGAGCAGAAAAGCAGCCAGTTCCATTTCACACAAATTTGAGAGAAATAAACCTAAAATATTTACTCATTTTGAAATTGTAGTACATATTCCTGCAGAGCCAAAAGTTTAATGTAACCACAAATTAGGAGTTCTTGGGTATGGAGAAAGGGAGCATTAAAAACAAACAATAGCAACAGATGGAAAACAATCTCTGGGAAACCACCAACAAACAAGACTGTTGTATCACAAAGAATGTTCAAGGTGACATGGCAAACCTTGGGCCGTCTGCTAAAGAGGGAGGCCTCCCCAAAACCAATTCGACATACATTAATAAGGCTATGACCTACTTGCTATCCTGGTCCATTGACAGTCCAGACCCCTGCTCGACTAGTTTGGTTAAGTTCACGATTTCCTCTTTCAGGGCAAGGATCGTCTCCTTTGCCTTCTGCTCTTTGTCATAGGCTGAGTCCACCATCTTCCAGGCTTTTTCGATTTCCTACATGGGGCATGGGCCATCAGTGAGAAAAACCAAACTAGGATCCAGATGCAAGATAAACTGAGCAAACAGAATAATAAAACAACTCCAATATAGTCATCATTTATGGGGAAAGAAGATTATATATTATACATTATGCATTCTATTTATATTCACTTACTAAATTGTTCAACATGAGCTAGTCAATACTGAACAGCAGTGTTAGAAGAGGTCCTGGCAAATGGTATTTTTCTTTGTGTAGGTGAGGAGGGATACAAGGGTCACATTTGCAAGGGCTGCTATAACTAGGGGGATATTTCTAATAAAAATGTTAAGATAGGTTTACAAAATTAAAAAATGAAAGCTATGTGCTTTCCAAGTCCAGGTATTTATGGAGAAAAAAGAAAAAATCAGGAGTGGCCTTGGATCCAAGCCCTAAATTTGAAGCTCTTGATAGATTCCAAATTTTTAAAACATCTATTTTTGTCCTCGGGTCTCAAGTCAGTGGTTCTGGTGGCTATGTCAGCTTTAGAACAATTCATAGCAAGGCGGTCTTCACTGTCACCTACTTGTACACAACAGCCTTGGTAATTCCCATTCCAGAAACCCACTCCCAGGCCTTCTCATCAGATGCTCACATAGGGGAGAACCGGGGAAAAGCAATGCCCTCAGCAGGGAATGGGAACAAGGCTCATACAGTTTTGGCTTCCTTACTGTTGTTAAGTACAATGTAGAAATTAACATAAATACTTAAAAGTGAATTACAGCCATTCAAATAAGTGAACAAAGCATTGTAAATGTTGCAACCGCCTTCAATTTTACCCCACTGCTCCATTTTCTTGCAAAGTTTTGTCAAGTAGAATGTGAGTCCTTCATATAGGTAAGAACCTATAACCTTGAGATGAAAACATTCTGCTTTTATGCTGACAAGGAATAAAATGAATGGAAGAGAGTATTTAAATAAATTCACACTCACTATTACATGAGACAGAGAGAGATGAGTCTTGGGTAACTTCGCATAATTTAGTGACTCAAAACAATTGCAGAGTTTTTCTTTGGCCACCATATGTACTATTTTCAGTAAAACAAATGAAGAATATTTAAATGAAAATACAATTATAAGAAGTTTTGTCGAAATCAACTTCACCAATTATATTTTAACCAGCTCATGACTTCCATTGCTAGTTTTTTAATTTACAATAAAAAATGGGTTTTTTTTTCCTCATCATACAATGATTTAAAGTCTTCTTTTATTGGTTTTTCAGCAAAAAGAAGAAAATGACAATAGAGAGAAAATGGCACTTTAAAAAAAGTCGTTTCTAAGAAAACAGATGTCATAATTTGCACTGGTCTTGGAAATCCATTTAAATTGCCTGATGTTTCATTGAACGATATCAAGAGAAGTATCTAAAAAGTGTATGAGTTATTTCTCACCACTCGGGTTTTAACTATAAATTAAAATCTCTTAACCTCTTATCACCATGAGATCAACAAGGAACATTTACATTTTACCCTTAAAATAGTGCAACAGACTTGAGGATAAAAAACTCCAGGGCAAAGTAGAGCCATACTTCCTCAGTAGCCCCCAGACTGAACCCCTGGTCTCCCATTACGAGAAACTGGAAAGATCAAGGAGGAAACAAGACCATGAAAATTACTACCTACGAATTCTCAAGGTGATTTCTTCTGAAACAGTAAGAAAAGCAGAAATAAATCTCCTTCAAAAAATATCCTTAACAAGCTAACATCATGAGATATTTAATTACTCATCTTCTATCGAACAAGACATATCTAGGTCCCTGATACTTCACTTCGTTACCTCTAATTCTTTGTGCTAACCCGATATTTCTTAGAAAGCAAGCCAGTAAGGTTCTACATTATTTTCTGCCCAGTGAAATTCACCAGGCTAATTATTTTCTTTGAAAATAACATTACTCCCTAGGCTCGATGAATATATAAATCATGTAAATTTTTACTTAATAACTCACTTACTCCTAGCCTAGAGTTGCCAATATAAGGAAAGAATGACATCTTAAATATAGGATGCATTTATGGTAGCTCTCCGTCGGCTCTGTTTCTATGAGATCACTGACCTTCTTCAGGGATGCGATGGTGGTCTGATCATCCTGGGAGAGCTTCAGGGCAGTGGCGACCTTTGCAGAATTGACCACGATCTCTGCGTTTAGCTCTCTGCATTTGGCCATCAGACGCTTTTCATTGTCATAAGACTTTTTCATGACAGCATGAAGCTTCTCATATTCAATTTTAAATTTCTCCAGACTTTTATCTCCTGAAAGTTCATTGAGAACCTCCTGAAAATCCCTTTCGATTTCTTCAAATGCAGTTTCTTCCAGTTTCTCACTCTTTTCCTGTACAAAAGAGCAGGGAGGGGAATGAGTAGTACAAGATGTATACATTACTATTCAAGGGTTGCTATTATTATCTATGAATACAAGACCTTCACAGAAGCAAAATAAAAGCCACTGAAAAAGCAGAAAAATGATGGAAAGACATCTTGTTCATCCCCTGATGCATGTACATATGTACACATATGCATTAGGATAATAATATTTCCTACCACATGGTGTCAAAGAGCGGATTAAATTGGATCATTCATTGGGCGTGCTTGGTCAGTTAAGTGCCCAACTTTTCATTTCAGCTTTGGTCATGATCTCATAGTGTGAGATTAAGCCCTGCATTGGGCTCTGTGATGACAGCATGGAAGGTGCTTGGGATTCTTTCTCTTGCTCTCTCTCTGCTCCTCCCCCCTCCCAAAATAAATAAACTTCAAATAAATAAATAAATAGGATCATTCATGTTAAACACTTGGCCAAGTGCCTGGCAAACAGCAGGCACTCAATAAATTTGGTATCTGTTATGATTATTCCAAGCCCTGATTTGCTTTCACTTCATCCTGCAGAGGAAAGTCATGGGATGTTATGGCCAGATATACGGAGATCTTGGTGTAAATACCATGAAATCACACATACTCACAATGAACCCCATCTGAAATATGAAATCTTCTCCTAAAAGATATTCCATCATTTTTATCTATTAAAATGATTAGGCAAAGTCATCTCCACAGGTGTATTGAGATGTTCTTTGTGCAGTGCTCATGGCCCTTCTCTAGATTTGCTTTCTATGATCAGCTGGACAATTTTTTTTTTTAAAGCCTGAACATACTGATGTAATTCAAACACATCTGGCTATGACTTAGATGAGAACCCGGGAGTTAGTTAAATAAGAATTCTTTTTCTTTTTTTTAGTTTAGTTAATTTATTTTGAGAGAGAAAGGATGAGAGGGAACAAGGAAGAGGGTAGAGAGAGAGGAAGAGAGAGAATCCCAAGCAGGCTCCGCACTGATAGCACAATCTCACCAACCGTGAGATCATGAGCTGAGCCGAAATCAAGAGTCATACGTACAACTGACTGAGCCCCCCAGATCCCCAAGAATTCTTATTTCCCTAGGGTTAAGGGTTGAATTTGTACCCCAGAAAGGTATGTTGAAGTTCTAACCACCAGTACCTGCAAATGTGACCTTGTTTGGAAGTAGTCATTGCGTATATAATCAGTTAACTTGAGGTCATACTAGAGTAGGGTCGGCCCTCATCCAATAAGACGGGGGTCCTTATAAAAAGAGGGAAAAGTGTAACTGTGTGTAGTGATGGATGTTAACTAAACTTACTGTGGTAATCATTTTGCAATATATATGTATCAAATCATTATGTTGTACAACTAAAACTAATACAATGTCACATATCAATTTTCTCTCAATACAAAAAAGTAGAGGGTGGGATTTGGACAGAGACACAAACACAGGAAGGAGCACCACAAGAGGTGCCTGTGTGGTTCAGTTGGCTAAGCAACTGACTTTGGCTTAGGTCATAATCCCACAGTCCGCGGGTTCAAGCCCTGCATTGGGCTCTCTGCTGTCAGCATGGAACCCACTTTGGATCCTCTGTTCCCCTCTCTCTCTGCTCCTCCCCCACTTGTTCTCTCTCTCCCTCTCTCTCTCTCCCTCTCTCTCTCTCTCTCAAAAACAAACACAAAAGAAAGAAAAAGAAAGAAGGAAGGAAGGAAGGAAGGAAGGAAGGAAGGAAGGAAGGAAAGAAGGAAAGAAAGAAAGAAAGAAAGAAAGAAAGAAAGAAAGAAGGAAAGAAAGAAAGAAAGAAAGAAAGAAAGAAAGAAAGAAAGAAAGAAAGAAAGAAAGAAAGAAAAAGAAAGAAAGAAAGAAAGAAAAGAAGCCAGGAAGAGGTAAGGAAGAATTTTACTTAGAGTCTCAGAGGAAGCATGGTCCTGCCAACACCCTGATTGCAGACTTCAGCCTCCAGAACTGTGAGACAAGAAGGGTCTACTTGTTTCAACCACCCTGTTTGCAGTACTCTGTTATGGCTACCCTAGCAAACTAATACACTTTCTTTGTGTTAAACACAGCCCAATAATAAAAAAGAATGGGGATGGTTAATAGATTTCTTCATTTATTCAGCAAATATCTATCGAATATCTGCTATTTGTAAGTTGGAATGAGGGAGCCTGTAGGAGGTACCAAGGTAAGGAATAAACAGCACTCCCACAGGGAATTTACACATTAATAGTTGATGGAGTATGTTTTCAGATAGTGGAAGTATAAAATTTGATACCTGCTATAAAACGGATTCAAAATTCTACAAGAAGGACCTTAGGAAGATGGAATTACTCCAAGCAGCAAGAATGAAAGCAAATTTCCAAAAGGAGGTGGTATTGGAGTATTCCCAGATGGGAGAGTGAAATTTCCGCAGGCGAATATGGAGAGAAAAGGTACCCCTGGTCCATGGCAAAGCTTCAACAAAGGCTCAGGCCCAGCAAGTATTCAGGATTTGAGACTGGTTAAGAAGCTCAAGTTGGGGGTGTTGTATGTAAGCAATGAATCATGGGAATCTGCTCCCGAAGCCAAAAGCACACCATATACACTGCATGTTAGCTAACTTGACAATAAATTATATTTTAAAAAAAATCTCAAGTTGGCTAAAGTGTAAGAAGTATGTAAAGAGAAGACTAGACAGAAGTTAAAGACAGACTGGAGGCCGTGAATGGCATTCTAAGGAATCTGTGGTGAGTTAATCTGTAGGCCACACAGACCCACTCAAAACTTCTGATCTGATAAAGTTTGAGAGGACTTATTTATGTATGCAACATTACATTTTGATATTCTACATGAAAAGAGCTTCAACATCGACACTCTATTGCTAATCAAAGAATCAACTGAGATGATCTCCAATCCCAAAAATAAAGTAAAATTTAAATTCACCCTGCAGATTTGGGGTAAGCCGTCTAGTTACCTTCTGCCTTAACAAGCCTGTTTTGCCCAATACAGAGAACGTCTACATATTTTTGGTTTTCAAAAACACTTGTACTATTGATTTCCAAAGATGACACGCAAGCAAAAAGAATCCACATCTTAAAATAGATGTGGAGTGCCAAGTCTACCTATAGCATTTTGTATAACAACCTTAGTACTAATGTTCAGCTCAATAGAGGTTTTCTTCCAGACAAGAAGCAGCCTACTGTAAACATCACAACAGAGCAATTCCGCAAAGAAGAGAAAAAATCATGTTAAGGAAATATGGTGCTGCTGCTGCCCTGTGTTTTCCCCTTGTTGGTGCTACACACACATGAGCACACACAAAAATTGATCTCAGCAACGTTCTCAGTGCCATTCCATGTAAATGGTATTAAGGCCAACACTTGATCACTAGCCTGATGATTTGTTTGCAGACCAGCTTTTCCTGTACACCTGGCACTTAGCATAGGAATGGAAAAATATCAAAGAAAGTTTTTTAAAACATTCATGAATGGATTTGTTCACACTGTCATTTTAAAAATATACTACTATTGGGGCACCTGGGTGGCTCAGTCGGTTAAGTATCAGACTCTTAATTTCCGCTAGGTCATGATCTCCCGGTTCATGGGATATAGCCCTGAGTTGGGCTTTGCAGAGCCTGCTCGGTATTCTCTCTCTTCCTCTCTCTCTGCCCCTCCCCTGCTCGCTTGCTCACTCTCTCCCTCTCTCTCTGCCCCTCCCCTGCTTGCTTGCTCGTGCTCTCTCTCTCAAAATAAATAAATATCCAAATATATGTATATATATATATATATATATATATATATATATATATATATATCTGCTACTATTACTAAAAGCACAGCAAAAATCATCTCTGAGGTGTGACCCATAACCAGTTGGTGACTACATTGTTAGAGCATATAGTGATATTTACTTTGGAAGCACGATTTCAACATGAACTGGTCAGAAAGGAACTATGATGTTCCTTCATTCAACACCTATCTATTAAGTGCTTACTATCCCCCGGGCACTGGTCTAGGTGCTGGGAATATCATTCAGTGGGGAGAACGACAAGGAAAAAGGACAAGAGAGCTGCAGTGATAAATGAGGCCAGAGTGGAAATGGAGACTAAGGAAATAGAGGTGAGGAAAACCTGGCTGAGATGAAATGAGAAGAAAAACAAACGAAGGGAAGAAATGAGAGGAGATAATGCAGGGGAAGGGAGACTAGGAAATACATTGTTTACGGTATTGGTATCTGGGCTTATGTGCAGAAAATGAAGAATGAAATGAACCAAGATGATTGGTGAGGGAGAAAAAGAAGGCATGCTCAAAAGCAAACAAAGGAGAAACTAAAGGAGAGCTAGAAGTAATGGGAGGAAGAGATGGGAAGGAAAGAGACATGAATGAGTGTGGGTAACAGGTGAGTATTGTGGCCACCACAGTATGGATGTGAGAAGGACCTGAGAGCGAGGAAGAGGAGGGTGGGAAAGGGATTGTGTGATAAGGGAAGGAGGGAGCTTTGCCCACATGAAGGGGAGACTAGATACGGAAGAGATGGAATGGTGAGGGATATGAAGAGATACGAGAAGGAACTGGAATAGGGGTGGGGGCATGATGATGATGAAACAAGCGGGGACCAGTGTGGCTCCCTGGACATACAACCTGTGAGAGTGCACAGGGCCCCACCCATGGTTTAATGTTCTGCTGTCTCATTTTGAAATTCTTAATAATTTGTTAACAAGGGGCTCTGCATCTTCAGTGAGCCCCACAAACTATATGGCTGACCCTGGCTGGGACTGACCCTGCGACAGGTATGATAAGGGAGGACTCTGATGGGGAGATGGAGAAATGGGGTATGGCCATGATGAATGGGGACTGTGACTGACAAGTGACGACAGGAACATGAGGTTGTCCAAATTACAAATGAGGGTGCTAATGGACAAAGGACCAATAAAGAGCTGTGGAAATGACCCCTCAACAGTGAGGCTGAAGATGGGGTGTACTACAAAGTGGGCTACAAGATTTTAACACAGAAGTCAATGACAACACGGGGCATTGGTGATGGGGGAAGAGCTTAATGAAGATGTGTCACAGCAGATGATCAGATGATAGGGAATCGTGGTGTGACAGGTGGACAAGGGTCAGTGAATGTAGTGGCAGTGGGCATCTATGAAGCCTTCTTTCAGGTCCCACCAATCAGTGAGACATCAATATTTCTACCTACCTCTCCTAGGGTATCACCTTTTGGCTCAAAATCTAGGGGTGGGTGCCTGTCGTGTGTGAATCTGGGAAATCATGAATTTCATACTATGTTAAACACAGAGCCAATTTTAAGAGTGGAGCTGGGGTGTGTCCACTCAGTCAAAGGAAGGACAGGAGGTAAAGACAGAGGGGTGGGGTGAGGCTGCGGGTGCGGGGAATAATAGGATGTTGATGAGGGAATGTCGGAATCAGCGGATGTGATAGGGGAGAAGTCGACAGGAGAGAGGCGATGGGGAGGGGTCGAGCGAGAGACGACAGAGGAAGGGGCACTGACTCCTGACCTCGGCCATCCTGACGCTCTCTGGGGGTGGCCTCAGAAGCTGCTGTGGCGATCGCGGAAACTGGGCCGGAGTCTGAGGAAGGGGCTATGCTCTACCCCGGCGTCTAAAACAGCGCCACGTTATTAGTATCCCCCGCAGGGGGGCGGAAACCCGGCGCTCGGCGCGTCCTTCGGTCGCCAGGCAACCGCCACGCCCTCTGAGGAAACTGGAGGACTTCCGAAAGGGGAGGAGCCTCTGGGGAGGGAAACCGGCAGGCGTCCTTAGAAGCATATGCAAATTGCACTGCGTGGGGCAGGACCAAGGATGTGAGGGGCGGGGCCTATAAGAGGCTAGGCGGAGCCCCGAGGTGCACTAGTAAGTTGGAAACTTCGAGGAGCGAGAAGGCGCAGAGCCGGGAGGTCGCTAAGGCCAGCCGAGGACTAACGCTTAGATGGAAAGGTGGATCAAAGGCTTCTAGAAGAACCGGAAGCCACCCTCTGCTCTCCGTGACAAAGAGACTCGGTTGCGGGGACAAGAAATAATCTCCGTTCGAGTCAATTCAACCCTAAAGAAGTAGCTAATGTATGCAAGACACGGAGGGGAAAGTAAGGCGGAGAAAACACAGACGCTGCTTTCAAAGGGTTTAGTCACCAGTGGTAAGAAAAATAGGGTGCAGCGCTGGAAGCACCTGGGAAAACGTATGTGGAGCCACATCGTGGAGAGTTGCCTTTCATCTAGAGCCCCTTTCTCAAGATCATTTCTTCTCCCTCTCCTCTTCCACCCTCTTTAACCTTCAGGTACAGAGGGTACACAACTTGGTTCATGAAACGTCCAAAACCCCTCTTGTTTTTTTTCCCGTTAACCCCATCCTTACTCCCACCCCTCCTCAGCCCCATAGACATTCATGCTACTGTGCTTGAATATGCATTTTTGAAAAGTGTATACATTTTTATTAGTGTTTTTTTAATGTTTAATAATGATATTGGACTTTAGGACCATCTTATTTTCTACTTTTTTTTCACTCAATTTTCTTTTTATGGATCTATTGTTTTGCAGTTGGTATCGTAATCCTAGTTCATCGCTTCTGATTCCTGCATAGTATTCCATATTGGACATCCACAAATGTGACTTCCATTCCCCAAGTGGATACCGAGGCTAACTCCACCTCTCCAATACCACAAACAATGCAGCGATAATCATCCTTGTCCATGGTCTTTTGTGGACCTATATGCAATTCCTCGGCAACATATGCATAAGAAGAAGTTATAGTGGATTCACAGGGCATCACATTTGGTTATGCAACTTGTTCTGTACAAAGACATCCAGCCATGGGCCAGTGGGAGCTAGAAAACAGCTTTCCTTTATCATGTACCCTGCTGAAGGAAGATGTGCCCTTTTCTTCCCCCAAAAGCTCTGTGCCTTAGTCAAGTCATAAACCTGGGAGGCTGTAACTATCCAGAGGGTACGCCTCTTTCAAATTCATTTGCTCAGTGGTGGACACTATTTTCCAATGGCACAAAGGTGCCCAGTAGCCTGGTAGAGTCCTGAGTGCTTAACTTCAAGTACTGCTAGCTGGCACACCAGAATTGTTGCTGTGCACTATGCTCCAGTGCCCAGTGTAAGGGTTTCTGTCCCCGACTCCCATCCTTACCAGCACGTTGTAGTTTGTTTATTCATAAACACTCACATAGTGTTTACCAAGTGTCAAATACTAAATGCCTTACAAATACTGACTCATCTAATTAGCCAATTTTCTAAATTCTGTCAATTATCATGGAAGTAGTGTCAACATATTTTTGTTTTACTCTGCGTCTCTCTGACTCCTAGTGAAACTGAACATTTCTTCATACATCTATAAGTCACTTGGGATCCCCTTCTGTGAATTGTCTATTTATAAGCCTTTGCCTACATTTCAGTCGCTCTTTTTCGTTTGATTTGCAAGAGGTCTTTGTAAAGTCTGGATATTAATCTGCTTTCGGAGAATGAAAACTTTGCTTGTAATGTCCTTTGTAAAACAACAATCCTTCATTTTGTAGCCCTTCATCGTGTGTGTGTATGTGTGTGTGTGTGTGTGTGTGTGTGTGTTTTACTTTTTATATATGCTTTTGCAGTCTGATTTAAGAAGTCCTTCTCAACCTCAAGGTCATAAAGGTATACTCTATTATTTTCTTCCGTTCATTTCATAGTTTTACTTTTTAGCGTTCGGTTCTTGAGTCCATCTTCCTTTTGCATATGGTGTCAGGTAAGGATCCGGGCTTTTTTTTTTTTTCTCAAAGGAGTGAGCCCATTTTCAACATCTTGGTTCCCAAATATAGATGGTTCTGCACTGAGCTCTGTGGTTTGCTCCTGTGCCAGTACCACAAGGTTTTATTATGATGGCTTTGTAGCCAGTCATTATGATGGAGGGGAAGTCCCCCATTCCTACTTCTTCTGTCAAAACTTCACTGGCTAGTCATGAACCTCCATCAACCCATATAATTTTCAGGATGTTTTCAAGTTCCTCATGAGAGATCTTAACTGGAACATTAGTGGATTTACAATTTAACTTGGGGAAAATTCACATTTGTACAATTGTAGCTCTCATTCATGAACAGAGACTATATCTAGTAGACACAAAAGGACATATTAATATGGTGGAGGCATAATGCCCACGGAGGTGCTGGGAGAGGTGGCAGATGAAGTCGGAGGACCAGGCTAAACCTAACTGCAAGCCGAGCTAACGGAAAGGAGAACACAGGGTAGGCATCAGGGCTCAGGCTACTTTGTGTGTTTAGGGGAGATCAGATCATACGCTGGGACTAACAGGTTGTAGTACCACCGTGATCCAGAAAGACTCCCTAGCATTCCTGAAGGTACATAACAGAGAAAGACCTAGAGGGCCCTGGCCACCCATGTCTTGTACTGGTATCAGTTATAGTGCCATATGTCGTCCCATCTCCCAAGAATTTTCTGAAGGATTATTTTATAAGCAGGTGGCCTGCCAAGGTGACAGAAATTCAATCCAGAAAACACTTTTTAAAGCACCTGCTACACTGTAGGTACAAGGCTGGCCATAGGAACCACAGAGCTAACTAACGCAGTCACTGCCCTTTGCATTAATAATCTGGCTTTGGGGAAAGAAAGAAAAGACAATCTACAACTAATCCTAACACAATATGATGGTATAATTCAGAACACGCCATGGCAACAGTGAGTACTATGGGTGCTGGGTCAGTCTAGACCTGATACCTAAGAGCAGTACTTACAATATGAGAACAAAAAGACCAGAACAAAGGAAATCAGGGAACCACAGGAGGTGGAAAGGAACATGATGCATTCAACTCACAGGAAAGAGATGCAGGTGGACATCAATTTGGATGGATTAATGGATGAGACGATGGGTAGTTAGACAAACTAATGAATTATGATGACAGAGAGTGCTTCGTTTCCCATTTTCCAGATTCCTCAAGACCTGTTCCCCTTTGTTGTAATAAAAAGGAACACTAGGTGGCATCATACTACCAAAAGTCCTCACCTTTTAAAGCCTCCAGGAGCCGCTCATCCACCAAGATTGGGTCAGCCTCTAATTTAGACAAGTCAGAGTGCTTCTATCAATTTCAGTTCTCATTACATCCACTTCATTTATTCACTGAGCCTCGCCCATGTGCCCAGCCTTGTGCTGCGTACTGTGGAGAATATAAAAGGAGTTAAAGAGAGGATCTCCTCCTAAGGGAGCAGAAGGAGAAGCAAAACACAAATAGCACCCCCTCCCCTCCACAAAAAATGTGTAAAACACTCCAAGGCGGGACGTGGTAAGCACTGAACTGAGAATGTCAGAGTATAACGTCCAGTGTCGTCTGGCCCCTTTGACCTTCTGGTGCCTTCTTCCACCGCTCACTTCTTGCCCCAATGGCTTCTTTCGGTTCCTTGGGTGTCACATTCTTTTCCCACTGCTTGGAGTTCACAGAGGCTGATCTTTCTGTCTGGAATACTCAGCCCTCCCTCTTCACCTGGCTAACTCCTCCTGCAGATTCCACTTCCTCGGGAGATCTTTCCTGCCCGTCCTTCAACACCAGGTTACCTTTACAAGTACCATGTATTTGACTTCTTGGACCCTCTCACAATGGTAGTTAATCATGTGTTCATGGAAATGATTGTTTAAGATCTGTCTTCTCTACCGGGCTATCAAACAACAAGAAGACAAGGATCATGTATATCTTGTTCAGCCCTGTCTCCATTGGTACAGTGAGCTGAACTGGGTCCCCCTAAAACTCACATATTGAATGACCCTCACTACCTCAGAACGTCACTGCATCTGGAGATGAGGCCTTTAAAGAGGGGACTGAGTTAAAATAGGGCCATTAGGGTGGGCCTGATACAGTCTGAATTGTGTCCTTATAAATAGAAGAGGAAATTTGGACACACAAAGGGACACCAGGGATACATGTACGCAGAGGAAAGACGTAGCGAAAAGAAGGCCATCTGCAAGCCAAGCAGAGAGGCCACAGCAGGAACCAAACCCACCAAAACCTTGATCTTGGTCTCCTAGCCTCCAGTACAGTGAGCAAATAAATTTGTTGTTTAAGCCACCCTTGTCAGTGGTTATTATAGCAGACCAAAAAACTACTATAAATGGCCATCACTCCTCTCAGTTTACAACTATTAAGTAAGTGTCTATTGAATGAGCTCTAAAATAAGGAAGAACAGTGAAAGATAGCACATTAGGAAAAGCTACATGGTAGACATGGCCCTTGACCTTGACCTTAAATGATACAGATAGATTAGAAAGACATGGAAGAAAATAGAATGAATCCCAAGTATGGGAAGTTGCATTGGGCACATACCAAGGCAAGAATGCGAAAGTGAGGATAAGTGCCTCTCAGGGGCCAGTGGACACTAATGTGGATAAGAGGGTATGGGCGAAGGGTGGAGGTTTAGAAGAATAATAACGACATGGCTGCAAACTCAAAGACCAGGGACAGCCAAGAACACACCCATTCGCTCTGCCAGGTAACTCGAATATATGATCATGAACTGTAATACCTCTGCAAAACTCTTTGTTTAAACCTGGATATAAGTGCCTCATGGCACCCTGCTAGGATTTCTAAGCTGTGTGTTGTGACTCACAATAAGAACAGCTTTCTGTACACAGCACTCACTTCTGTAGCAGCACCCAGTGAGGATACACAGCAAAACTCCAGAGAAGCAGGAAGAAACATGGAGATGCGGGTCTGTATCGAAAGTCTCAGCCTGCAATGCAAAGCGACTGTGCCCTAAAGGAAATCTGCTCCTGCAAGGGATCAGAGAGGTCCTGGAGGCAATTTGCGGGGAGTTCACACAGCCACAAATTCCTTTCTCTGAGACTGGTAACTCCCGCCAGGAAGTATGTTTCCTTCTGGAAGCCAAAATGTTGTAGATGGCCCTGTCTGACTCCCTGGGGCCATAGCTGAAGGGTCGGGTGGAGACCTGACCCACCTGAGGTCAATCCCATTATTTTTCCTGGGGATTTATAAATGGGGCCAAGAGGTGCAAGGCACTCACTGCTGGGGCCTGGAACTGAGTATGTGAAGCCCGGGACCGGCAGAGAAAGGTAGGCTGAACAGAGGCAAGAATAAAGCAAATCAATGTGGGGGAGAATCCACAGGCCCAAGAGAAGGGAGCACCGAGGGAAGGAGCCTCCTTGGTTATTGATGCCTCTTCAGAGCCTGCTAACTGTCCCGGGGGCGGCCTGGGAACACCCGCACTCCTGAGTTCTACTAGATATCGCCTCCTAGCAAGTTCATCTCATTTGTTTAAGCTAGACGGAGTTAGTTTCCTTTGCTTATACCCCCCAAAACCCAAAAGCCCTGATCAACGCAAATCCTGTTTATGCAGGCATTCTTGTGATGTCGCTTGAATTTAGTATCCAAACTGCATTTGGGGCCCCAAACAACATGGTAAAAACTGCCCCTGTCATCATATCTAACATTTCTCCTCCAGGCTGTTGGGAAGATTAAAAGCCCACGTGTTACAGAAAATTGTTGGCATTTATCAGCCAACCCCCTGCTCACCTTAGATGACAGAACAGAGTCCCAGCTGGCTGCTGCTCTCCAATACTGTGCGGGCCATATTTTATTCCTTTAATCTGCTCCTTTTCCAGCCTGCTGCAGACCGAACTTAACAGAACATTTGTCGAGCATTTGACATCGGTTCCCGAAGGATCTCCATACAAACTCCGCTCTCGATACCGGAGGAGGCTACAAAGCTTGGGCAGATTTATCAGGAAGATTGAAAGATTGGCCACGAAGCAGAAGCAGTAGGCGATCTGCCAGTGCAGGCGATAATTTTTACCAGAAGGGAGGACGGTGTCACAGCCACCCAGCCGTCCAACCCACCTTGCATTGTAGCGGCTTAACAGCAACCATGCTCCTCCCAGTCAGATTACTTCTGGGTATGAATAGTTCATTCAGTTGGTGCTCTTGCCGGAGAGGCCAGGCCAAGACTGCAGTCTGAGGTCCTAGAACCGGGGAGGACTTACACAAAAGAACCAGCTCACCGATTAGTTATAAAGGCTGAGTAGCTCCACACAACCTGTTCCCATTACAAATGAATAAGTAAATTGAATAAATAAATGAGTGAATAAGTAAATAAATAATTCTTTTAAAACATCAAAGCACAAATCCCTTATTTCTGCTCTTCCCTGAAAACACCATATTTTCAAACATGTCTAGACTTTACATATGCTGATCCCGTGTCAGGAATATCCTGTTTCCTTCTTTGTCCAGTTAGCCTGTTCTTTTTATTTACTTATTTAACTTTTTTATTTTTGAGAGAGAGACAGCACAAGCCAGGGAGAGGCAGAGAGAGAGGGAGACAGAGAATCTGAAGCAGGCTCTGCACTGACAGCACAAAGCCCTACATGGGGCTTGAACCCAGAAGCCATGAGATCATGAGCTGAGCTAAAGTTGGATGCTCAACCGACCGAGCTACCTAGGCGCTCCCAGTTAGCCTTTAAAACTCAGCTCAGGGGCGCCTGGGTGGCTTGGTCGGTTGAGCATCCGACTTCGGCTCAGGTCATGATCTCGCAGTCTGTGGGTTCAAGCCCCGCATCAGGCTCTGTGCTGACCGCTCAGAGCCTGCAGCCTGCTTCACATTCTGTGTCTCCCTCTCTCTCTGTCCCTCCCCCGCTCATGCTCTGTCTCTCTCTGTCTCAAAAATAAATAAAAACATTAAAAAATAAATAAATAAATAAAACTCAGCTCAGTGTCACCTCCTCTAGGAAGCCTTTCCTAGTTAGGTACCCCATCTCTGTGTTGCTAGGAAACCCGTGTATCATTCTGTCAATACACAATAGTGTAAGCATGTTTTTATTTCTGTCTTTCCCACCAGACTAGAAGGACCAGTCTTTTCTTTAAATATATCTATGCACTGACCCATGAGACACAGTCAAAATAGAAAGTTTGATAAAGGAAGGAAGAAAGGAAAAATAGAATTAGTTTATCCACTCAGGCTGAGCAATTACTCTTGGGAGTAACTAATGGCTAAGCCAAGTTAAAAGCTATTGGAATAGAAACATTTGTGATTCTAAAGTAGTTAACCAAAATCATCTTCAAGTACACACCAGGTCCCCAAACAGAAGTATTAAGGATTGCAATAAAACACATTTATCTCCATGGGGCACCTGGGTGGCTCAGTTGGTTAAGCAGCTGACTTCGGCTCAGGTCATGATCTTACGGTCTGTGAGTTCGAGCCCCATGTCGGGCTCTGTGCTGACAGCTCATCAGAGCCTGGATCCTGCTTCAGTTTCTGTGTCTCCCTCTCTATATGCCCTTTCCCTGCTCACACTCTGTCTCTATGTCTGTCAAAAATAAATAAACATTAAAAAAAAAAGGAAAAAGAAAAAAAAAACACATTTATCTCCTTTCTCTCCTTATTCTTGATACAAGGGCCCAAGTTTGAACCAAATCTTTTTTCTTCTCCACAGGGCCAGATGCACAGTAGGTATTCAATGAAAGTTGATGACGAGCTACTCCTAGCAGCAGATAGGCATCTATAAAATGAAACTCTTTGTTACGTTAGAGGGATAAACTCTCCTTTCTACCCTGTGGGTATGTTTCTTTCTTTCCAATGTCTGCTGCCAGATCTGCTGAATAATTTCAGCAGTGGAAAATGACTAGGAGGATCTACGGTGAACAGGTGTTCTCAGAGGCAACCATGGGAGGGAGTCAAAAAGCCTTGAGCCCCTCCCCCCACACCCAAGGCGGCTGAAACCCAGTTGCAGTCTAGCAGGACAATTCGAGACTCCAGGACAGCAGAGACCAGTGTAATATGACATTGTATTTTAGAGTCTAGCCCCAGAGTCTGTGCAATTTTCTGTAAAGGACCAGATTAAGAAATATTGCGGGCTTCATAGGCCACATGGTCTCCGTATTCGGCTGGGCCTTTGTAGTGCAAAAGCAGCCACAGACAATACAGAAATGAATGGGCATGGTTTTGATCCAATAAAACTTTATTTACAGAAACAGGTGGCACTCTGGAATTGGGCTGCCAGCCATTACTGCCAAGTCCTGATTTAACACGATGCCTGGCATACAGTACGTGCTCAAAAGTTTATTAAATGAATGAATGAACAGATAAATGAATGAAGGAAGGAAGGTTTTCCTACGGTTATACAGCCTGGTGATTTGTTTTAAAGTACCAACGTACTAACTTTAGACATTATTGGGAGCTCAATGAATACCTACTGACCAGAAATAAGTCTGATAGAAATTATCTGACAGTTTTCCCCACTCCAAGTGCTGTATGTGGTTGGAAATTTAACATGTATAAACCACCATCAGCTTTCATGACACAGGGCACCTGCCGGCTCAGTCGGTGGAGCGTGCAACTCTTGATCTCGGGGTTGTGCGTTCAAGCCCCACACTGGGTGTAGAGATTACTTAAGAATAAAAATTCTTTTTTAAAAAAGAAAGAAGCATTTCTTTTCTTACTGTAGATCATGACTCATTAGTAATTTGTAGCCTGCATTTTCATTTTAGAAAAAGGGTAAGAGATGAGTCGAGAAAGAAAAGGAACTAAGCCAGAGATTGTCACATGTAAGCATATTGCTTTTAAGGAATTTGCCTTTCAATGATAACACACTTTTATGGGTGAATATATAGGGTTCTGAGGTAAAATGTATTTTCAAAAAAGTTTGAAAAACATTTTAAATAGTATTGTAATCTCATTCTTGGGGAGATTCAGCGTAGTTGTAAGGAGGGAGCATGAGGCAAGCTGAGGACAAAGTACAGGCCAACACACCTCCCCCGCACCCCCGGAGGGGACATGTGTGATATTCCTCGGACACTCCTGGCTGCCCAGAAACAAGGAAAAGGAAGGAAAGCAAATGGTTGACCAACAGAGATCACAGCCATGCAGGACAGGAGTCTCCTTCAGTTTTTGGATAATTTAGTAAACTGCAAGAAAAAGGCAATCTTATCCATAGCCTAATCTCCAGAAACCTATAGACTCCATTTCCTGGAGCCCTGACATCACCTCCATCAAGATGTAAAGGGGTTTAAGTGCTTGCCGTGGTGATGTGGGAAACTAAGGCAAGTGAAAAATTTAATTTCCTTACTGCCTACAGCCCATTGACAAGTCCTTGAAACAGGCAGAGTGACCTTCCTCTAGGAGCTCGGCTGCCTCAACGGTGACACTTTGCTGGGGGCGAAAGGGAATCTTGGCTTAACATTATCCTGACTCCCTGGGATCCGGTAAGTCTACTTTAACACATAAAAATTCCTTTGGAAACTTCCTTTATCTCAACTCCCCCGAGGCATATGCTGGCAATCATACTCCAAGGTTAAGGCCCCCTGATATACATCTGAAGGATCTCATGACTGATATTTTACTAAGCAATAATGAATGACGAATGATGTTTTCCTAACAACAGCTAGTCCCTCAAGGTCCTGGAAACCTTGCTTCCAAAATTCCTTAGAGACTTACGCTGTCCCTAATCCCCTCCCAGCCTGAAGGTATATAATCACTCAGTCTTCACAAGGCCAGTGCAGCTCTTTCTGCCCACAGGTACTGTCCCCGTGCTTTAATAAAATCACCTTTTTTTACACCAAAGATGTCTTCAAGAATCCTTGCTTGGTCGTCGGCTCTGAACCCCACCATCACCCCAAAACCCCATCAGTTGTACATTAGAAGGGGATTTACTTTGAATAGAAAGATATAAGGTAGAAGTTAAGGTCGAGATTCTGAAGCCAAAGTGCCTGGTTCAAATCCTGGCTCTGCCACTTATTAGCTGTGTGACCTCAAG
>PITB01006240.1:31230-91295 GCA_004024585.1 Paradoxurus hermaphroditus | reverse complement strand
AGGGGAACGGGGAGGGGTGGGGTCTGGGGAGGGGGTGGGGCGGGCCCTCCTGTAAAGCAGCCAGCAGAGGCTTCGGAGGTTATGGGTTTTGTCACTTTGTTCGAGGCTCTGGTCAGTTTGTTAAACATCAGAGTATTACTTTCCCAAGCTTAAAAATACTCTTGCACAGCAAACAACTGTTGAGCTGTTGAAAATGAACCTAGGCACTTAACGGAGAGCTCTTCCTGATGGTTTTAATAATTAAAATTTCAGAAGACTGGAAACCATCTAAATAAGGGATCATGGAAATAATGGTGCGTCCGTATAGCCAAACCCAGTGCCTGGCCCTTTGTTACCTGGGAGGCCCGCCCTGCCGGGGAGGGGGCCAGGGCGTTTCCGAGCCTGCCTGCCCGCCGCCGGCCTCTCGGAACGGCCAGGGAGCACAGCACCGTCGAGTCTCACAAGGCAGCTGCTGGGGATTCTCGTACCTTAGGGAAAGCTGTAGGCCGCGGTCCACGCAAAGGACAGTCACTGACCTGTGGTTATTCGCCACCTGGGGGATTTTGGTACCCACAAAATGCCGTGAGGACGCTCTCGCGTGTCCGAGGCTTGGCCTGGAAGCGTGGACTCTCGTGTTCTGAACGGAGTTGCTTACCTTACTGGTGCGCCGAGAGGAACAGAAGCCTCCCCGCCGCTCGCGGACAACTTGGGGTGCGCACCCTGGATGAGGGTGCTCCTGGGGCCGCCGGGAGCTGACCTTGTGCGAGCTGCTGGCCCCCCCCGGACGTCTCCCGTCTTCCCAGCGTGGCCTACGAGCCCCTGCTCGCTGTTCGCTGCCTATCGGATACCCGCACCGAGGGAGGACTGAGGCAGGGGCCTCCCCGGAGCCCCACCCCGAAGGGACGTTGGCTCTCTGCACATCCACAGTGCGGTCACTCTCCTCTCTCCCCGCATGTGGGCACATTTGTGTGGTTATCGGGCCTGCTTGTTATCGGGATGAGTCCTCGTCCTACCCGCAACCCCCCTCCGGTCGGTAAATGTTTGTATGAGCACGCTTTCTGATGAAGCCAGGGAGCGGGGCACCCTGGCAGCCAGAGCACCTGAGGCTGGACGGGGCGGCGCAGGCGGATAGTGAGGTGCGGGCCCCAGACTGAGAACGCACGCCTGTGGCCCCGGCGTGGCTGGCCCAGAGCACGCCCGGCATCCTTCCTCGGGGCCAGCCTGACGTGTGACTCTCAGGCCCGGGAAAGGACAGCTTGTTGCCTGTGTAATTACATTTTTATTTGTCAGAATCGTGCCGTTTCCGTCCTCAAGAATGAGGACATCGAAAATGCTTAGTGGTGTTATTTTTTCCTAAGTTATTTTCAGTTTATTTTTTTTACTTGGAGAGAGAGAGAGAGAGAGAGAGAGAGGGAGGGAGGGAGGGAAGGATAGAGGGAATCCCAAGCAGGCTCCACACCATCAGCACAGAGCTCACACCCATGATCCATGAGATCAAGGCCTGAGCTGAAATCTAGAGTCAGACGCTAACCGACAGAGCCCCCCAGGCGCCCCTGTATCTCCCAACTTTTGAGTTTGAATTCTTACTGCTGCTGTTGGGAACCTGGGGCCTACGATACGGAGTCATTACTTAGGAAGACAGGTGGACATGCAGGTTTGGATGGGAGTGCAACTGCGTCTGTAGTGAAGAGCCAGCAGCAGACTGGGGCCGCACTGGACGGGACAGTCAGAACTGTCGCACACCCTTCCTAAGACCAAATAGAATCAAGACGTGGAGAAAGAACCCCAAGCAGATGAAAACCAAGAGGGAAGAAAAGCTTTCCCCTATTAGAAATTCATGATGGGGGCGCCCGGGGGGCTCAGTCGGTTGGGGGGCCGACTTCGGCTCAGGTCATGAGCTCACGGTCTGTGGGTTCGAGCCCCTTGTCGGGCTCTGTGCTGACGGCTCGGAGCCTGGAGCCTGCTTCGGATTCTGTGTCTCCTCTCTCTGCCCCTCCCCCACTTGTACTGTGTGTGTGTGTGTGTGTGTGTGTGTGTGTGTGTGTGTGTGTGTCTCTCAAAAATAAAGAACACATTTAAAAAAATAAAAGAACTCACGATGGCTAGGTAAGGAAAACAGTGAATCATTGAACTAGAAAGTACACGTCTAGCTGGAGCCGCAGGGACAAGGACAGACATCAGGTGGAACCGCGGCCGTTCTTGGGGCTCGTGTGGAATGAGCTGCCCGGGTTTGCTGACTGTCATGGGTACGCCAACTTTTTTTTCCAGCATTGCTGGGAGTTTGTGTCTTAAGCAGTTGGATTTTCACGGGTGTCTTTTTGTTTTGAGCACAGGCAGCGTCAATGATCCACCCCAAGGAGGTGCCCCCCGAGGCCATCTTACTGGCCGTCTACCTGGAGCTGCAAAACGGTAAGGAATTCTTCTCTCCGGTCAGGACCCGGCCCTTTCAAAGAGCCCAGGGATTTTAGTATCTGCTTCATCTCTTTGAATTGGAAACTTTGCCCTCCCTGAAGATACTGCCCATCGAGTTCTCAAAAACCAAACTGGACCTAGGGAGGTTTTGGTGTCTTACAAATTCCTGCTGCTTCCGAGTTACCCGTATTTGCTTCTGTCTGTGAAAATGCAGGGAAGCACAGCTTCGGACGCGCAGTTCTAATTAACCCCTACAAGGCTGCCGGAACGAATCGAGAACCGAGTCGCCAGTAAGGAGTTGTTCAGTGAGCCGATTCTGGCTGAGAATCCCCCAAACCTGAGTCCAGGCGGCTCCTCTCTCTTTATAGCTTCGTAATGGCATGTACGGGCCGGGTGCCCGGCTGGCCTTGGCTTCCGGGTCCTGGCGCCCCTCCTCCACGCGTGTGCCTTCCGAGACAAGTTCCCAAGCTGGGACACACTTGGAATCGCTGTGGGGCTTTGACGAGTCCCGTCGCCCAGGGCACACCCCATGTCTCCTAAGCCAGTTTCTGGGGGTGGGACAGACGTGCCCCGTGGCGCCAGGTGGCTTTGTACGCGGGGTACTGTAGATGCCTTTTTTTTTTTATTATTTTTGAGAGAGAGAGAGAGTGCCAGCGGGGGAGGGGCAGAGAGAGGGAGACCCAGAATGCGAAGCAGGCTCCAGGCTCTGAGCCGTCAGCTGACAGCCCAGAGCCCGACGCGGGGCTGGAACTCACAGACCGCGAGATCAGGACCTGAGCGAAAGTCGGCCGGCGCCCCTGTCGATGCCTCTCTAACGGGGGCGGGGGGGGGTGTTTTGCAGGTAACACCCCGCTGGCCTTGCAGATCATCAAGAGGAACCAGCTGCTGCCCGCGGTGAAGACGCTGTCGGAGATGAGGAAGAAGCCGGTGTTCCCGCACGCCCACCAGGTGCAGCCCATCCAGATGCCGGCCTTCGCCGCGCACCGGAAGTGACGCTTCTGCCCCCGGGAGGCCGGACCGAGACCCCGCGGAGCGCGCTCGGCCTTCTCGGTCGTGTCGCAGCAAAATGAATGAAAGACAGATGGTGAAAGGTGCTAGTTTTGAAGACACGATTTCGAAGCGATTCTGACCCCTGGTTTTGTTCGGCAGGAAGCTGACTTAAAATGACGGATTCACAAACTCATTTTCATCAGTTTTTCTTTAATCCTCAATTTTGAGCCATTATGTGATGTGTGTGTCATCGGCGATTAAAACATGGTCTTCTCAGAACAGTCTCGTATCATCGTGTCTCTCTGGCAGCCTTCGGACTATTTTAGCGTCGGAGGGTTACCTTGCGGTGTTAAACCCGCAGCCGTGTCCGCGGCGGAGGAGGCGCCCGTCCGGAAGCTGGCCGGGGGCGGGGCGGAGGGCGAGGGGACGGGGGTTCTGCCCGGCTGCCGCTAGAAGGGCCGGACGATGCGTCGTCGAACCCACGGGGCCGGGGGAGTCGGCCGAAGGAGAGACGAGGGTCTGACAGGAATCACTGGCTTCAAGATTTCGGGCGAAGACAAACCAGGCTCAGGGCGCTCGGCCTGTTCACCCTCCTGCGCCCTGAGTCCGAGGCCGGGCCCGGGCTGCGTCGGCGGGGAATCGCGTGTCCCCGGGGCGCCGGGCGCCCGGGACTCTTGACCCCGGGTTCTAAGTTTGAGCCCCATGGTGGGCGTAGAGATTACTTAAAATCTTAATAAAAAGAAAAACCGGGTGACCTCCTGGCTGAGATCACGTTTGGTAGGTCCCTCCAGGCTGACTGTTGAGGCGTGTCCCCTGCTGTCCACGTCTCTTCAGTGCCCTAGCTTGGAGACCCCGTTCCGACAGGGCAGGAGGACAGCCGGCTGAATGTCCGTACGTCCTCGCTTTCCCAGCTGGAGGGGGGGCGGGTGGGTAACCGCTCATCGTTTCCCCGAAACTCGATCTGACTGACCGTTCAGCCGGGGGTGCCTGCCAGAACCGGCCTTCGTGGCCGCCCCTGGACCTTGCCCGCCAAGGACTCAGGGGAGGCGGGAGCTGCTTTCTCCACTTAAGCGCGGGATGGGTGGGCACAGGGGCTCATCGCTTTTTTTATATGGTTATCTTTTGAGAGAGAGAGAGAATATAAAGGGTAAGTAAGGGGCAGAGAGAGAGGGAGAGAGAGAATCCCAAGCGGACTCCACGCTGTCGGCCCCAGCCCAGCAGCACTCTGGGACGCGCTCGAGCCGCAGGGCGGGAGCTGGACTGTGTGGCCTGAGCGTTTTCCGGAGACGGAGTCCACAGAACGTCTAAATGGGGAAGACCCCACAGGATCGTGGCGCTGTTCGTTGTACTTGGGGACAGTACGTCGTTGGGTAAGTCCCAAGACACGGACACCTGCCCTGCTTGCTGGCGGGATTGTGGGAAAGCAGGGACGGCGGTGAGCAGGCGAGGCCCCGTGTCGCTGTGTTCGGGAGGAGCGCGTGCCGCCCGTCTGGTAAACAGCAGATTCATGATTTCAGCGACGGTCGTTTCCCTCTCCCTTGAGGAGTGACACACAGGCGGCTCTTGGCCTTGGTTCTAGTGCTCAGAGACGCCCTCGGGGACACCCCGCTCTAGGTTTCCGTGCCCCTGTCCTTAGCACTTGGGCTTTTGTCCCCGCTCACAGGGTGTTCCGGGATGTCCCGGCCTTACGTCTCCACTGAAGGCAAGAAGAGGAGGGCTAAGGCAACCCGTCCTCACAGGACACGCTCGGGAGCAAACTCTCCCAGAAACCCCAGTCGACCTCAGTTCCACGTCTCCTGTGTCAGGTCCAGTCGGGGAGCCAGCCTTAGCCGCGGGGCCGGCCGGGAGAGAAACCCCTGACCGCGTCCGCGGCCCTTGCTAGGACAGCCCCGCACATCCCATGGCGAGGCCAGGTGAGTGTCTTTCCAGCCTGAGAACGCCTCCTGATGCCTTGTCGTCAAACGAGCGTTCCGCCAGCCCCGCTGTGCCTTCCGTGGCCCGCCCTCCGCGGGTCCCAGCACATTCGATGGGCACTCTTCACTTGCCGACTGGCCGTGCTCCTCGCGTCAGCCAGGACGCCTTCCCGCCTGTTCCTGCCCCGGTCTCTTCATGCCACCTTTGTTTTTGTTGTTGTTGTTTATTTATTTTGGGGAGAGACAGAGACAGAGCATGAGCAAAGGAGGGGCAGAGAGAGAAGGAGACACAGAATCTGAAGCAGGCTCCAGGCTCCGAGCCGTCAGCACAGAGCCTGATGCAGGGTTTGAACTCACAGACCGCGAGATCACGACCCGAGCCGAAGTTGTACGCTTGACCAACTGAGCCACCCAGGAGCCCCCATGCCGCCTTTGTTAAGAGACGTAATCCTAAAATGCTAAAAGATTTTAAGTGCCTTTTCCCTGATGTTTCTCCTAGGTGTTCCCCAGCTTCTTCCCGCTTTGGGTCTCTTGTGAAACATACCTTTTCTTCTATGGTATATGGTTTTCTGTCAACAGATATGCATGTTGCAGGCAGGGGTCTTCAATCTTACTAGGGTCCTGAATTTTCTTTTTAAGATCTTATTTTTAAGTAATCTCTACACCCAACAAGGGGCTCGAACTCACACCCCAGGACCAAGAATCGCAGGCTCAACTGACTGAACCAGCAGGTGCCCCTAAGGTGGATTCCGACAAGAGCCTCATTAGCTTCTGTTCAAGCTCCACTCCCCTAGCTTCTGTTCAAGCTCCACTCCCCACTCAGCTTCCAGAAGGGCAAAGTCACAGACCGATGAGACTATGAAGGCCAGTATCCCCCAAACCGGAAGGCATGAACCCCTCAGAAGAGCGGGCACAGTCTTCCATGATAGCCCTAGCCCTCCGCCCGCCGGCGCTGGACGCCACGCCCCCTCCGCCCGCGTGTCCTGACAGGGCCGTCATTTTGCACCACGCGAAGGCCCGAGCGACCAAGCAAAGGCCCTCATCCCCCGAGGTTCTTAGCCCCTCTGTAAAACGGGGGAGCCTTTCCCCAGGATCCAGCGAGGACTCACACGAGGCGGTGAATGCAAAGCGAGCTGGAGGCCCTTCGCCACCAGCGAGTTCACCCGCCCCTCCTGTTGCCCGCGACCCGCCCAGCCCAGCCTTCTCCACGCTTCCTTCAGCTGCCGGCGACGTGATCGATGACTTCGCGGGCTGGCTTCAGACGTTGGTTCTCTCGCGGGGACAGGTTTGATTTGATCTGGAACAAGTGATGCCTCTTTGCGCCTCAGTTTCTTCATCTGTCAAACGAGGATCGAGGAAGCTACCTCCCCGTTGGGTTGGAAGGAGCTTTAAGGGACTGGCCCTTGTTAATCGCCGAAAGTGCCCCGAACGCCACACGGGAGCGCCATGACTTTCAGCGTGTGACGGAAAGGATATCGAAGCAGAGGCTCTTTCCTGCTTTATTAAGGAAACATTAGACGGTTAGGCAAGTCTGCAGCTGGGTGGCAGGAGCAGGGGGAAACACACGCTTTGGGGGTGTCCAGTGTTAAAAGATAAACTGAGGCGTATTAACAATGATAAGAGTTTGAGCAAAAATCTATTGAAATCGGGCAGCATTCAGCAACAGAAAGGAGCGCTGAGGACCCGTAGAAAATAAAAGACAAGGGGGCGCCAGGGTGGCTCAGTCGGTTAAGCATCTGACTTCGGCTCAGGTCATGATCCTGAGGCTCGTGAGTTCGAGCCCCGCGTCCGACTCTCGGCTCACGGCTCCGGAACCTGCTTTGGATGCTGTGTCTCCCTCTCCCTGCCCCTCCACTGCCTGTGCTCTGCATCTCCCTAAAATAAACGTTAAAAAAAAAAAAAAAAAGAAAGACGGCAGAAGGAAATGGGAACAAGAAAGTTATGCTGGCAAAAAAGAAAAGAGTTGGTAATTGCAAAGTTACTTTATAGATGGTAGGGGCGACCGGGCAGATTACCTCACTAGGGCCCATCTGATTAACCGGATTGAGATTCCATTTCTGGGAGACCCAAAACTGTAAGTTGAGGCTCAGTTTGGTGATGAGGGGTTTAGCATTGCCTCATGTTCTGTTTTCCATACCAGGATCTCAGGGCATAGTAGTTGCTCAGTAAATACTGGCCTCCCGTGTTCTCAATGCCATTCTACCCACCCTGCCGAGGTCCTCGCCCTCTGGTGACAAGAGGTCACCAGTCTCCCTGCCTCAGGTCCCCCCTCGTGCCAGCCGCTGACTGCCCACAGCACAGTGCTGAGCCCTGCCCAGGCTCTTCACGGTACCTGCTCCGCCCCACTTGGCCCCCTCCCGTAGCCCCCACGTGTTTCCCAAACTGGACTCTCTGCCCTCTCCGCCAGAGGAGGCGCCATTTCCCACCTCCAGGGCCCGGCCTCGGTCCCCTCCCCTCCCTAGAAATCTCTCTCCTCCAGTTTCAACGTGTCAACATCCTGGCCTTCCCACACTGCCTCTCGGTGGCCCTTCCCCCCAAGGAGAGTCATTTCTCTGAAACCCCAAGTCTTCGTTCATTCCGGGCCTGCTGAGCGCGGGGACGCTCTGGCTGGGAGCTTCTCGGTTGAGAACTTGGCCACTCTTCGGGCACCGTCACCTTTCTGTTGTTTATCAGCTGTTTCCCTCCCCCTCTGGGATTGCAAGTACTTTGAAGACAGGGCTGTCTGCATTATACAGTGTGGGGATTGTTCTAGACCCACAAAGTCCGCCGAGCAGGATTTTGGGGGGTGTTTTTTTTTCTTTCTAGGCTGGCGGTGTCCCAGGCCCCACTTCTTTCGAGGTGGGGGTGGCCTATTACCATGACCGCCAGGCTCACAGGGCTCGGCCTCCTTGACCCCCTGAGCTTTATCAAGGGAGTTAAACAGTGGCCCGGGCTGGGCGGGTGACTGGTCACACTCAGCTGGCCCAGCCTAAAGTAACCAAACCCAGAGAACCACAAAGCAAGCAATTGACACATTCCGCCTCCTTCTCCCTGGGAAGAAGGAGGCAGAAATGCAGGCTCCGGGGCGGGAGCGGGGGTGCCCCGGGAGGAGGCAGCGGAGTTCATTAGCCCCCTCGTTTGGGGCAAAGGGGATCCGTGTGGTGACAAACAATCGTCCTGGAGGATTTAGGAGGATTTGGCCAAGTGTCCCCGTGGGCCCCTAGCCTCCTCCTAATCCCGGCCACATTTCAGACTACTTAGGATCGCATTAAATGTCAAAGCCAGCGTTTAGGGAAATATCTACATTTCGTATGCATCGCTCGGGTCAAAAGAAAAGCTGAAACGAACCTTCGAGCATTTGGCGCGAGAGGCTCTCTGTGTGGTCCGGAGTGTGAATGGGGAGGGGGGCCGGCGCCCTCGCGGCCTCCCCGCCCAGGAATGCGGGCTTTTCACATGTAGAAAATGCTAATGCTTTGTTCCAGACTCGGCCTCCCGGAGGCGCGGAGGCGCCCGGCCGGATTGTCACAGCTGCATTTGCATGTGAGCGGCCCCTGGTCCCCACCCCCACCCCTCCCCTCCCCCAGCGTGGCCGGGCTGAGGACTTCTGGGACTTCTGGAAAGGCCGCTGGCAAATGTCCTCGGCCATCGCTTAATCCCCGGTAAAGCCACAGGTAGCTATTCTGGAACTTTCTGAACGGATATCCTTTTCCCTTGGTGGCACTAGGAAGATTCTTTTTTTTTTTTTTCCCCTCCAACTGCCATTTTATTTAGCACTTTCAACTGTTTTCGACGAAACAACGGACTCCATCGACGAGGATGAGGGCACTGGATGACCCGTTCACATCTGGGCCCTGAGTTCCACGTGACGCTTTGCGGGCGCTCAGAGCGAGCAGCCGCGGGGCGCGTGCGCGCGTGCGTGCGTGTGTGCGCGTGTGTGCGCGCGTGTGCGCACGCCCGGGGCAGGGACGCCGCCCGCAGGTGGCAGAGTGGGCCCGAGGCCCCGCAGCCAAGGCGCCGCGAGCCGCGCGCACACCCGCCCCGGGGGCCCCCCGCCGCGCCGGGCGGACGGGATCCTCGGGCCCCAGGGCGCCACCTGCCGGCGGCGAGGCGGGCGCGGCGCGCGAGCCCCGGCGAGGAGCGGGGGTGCCGCGGGGACCCCGGAGCCCAACCCCCGCAGCGCGCGCGCGGCCGCGCTCCCCGGCTCGAGACCCGCCCCCCAGCCGAGGGGACCCCGCGTTTCCCCGGGCGTCCCGCCTGTCAGTTTCCTCCAGTGATTACGAGGCTTATCTGATTAATTTCATGTTTTTCATTTTACTTCCTTTCTTATGTTTGTTCTTTCTTTAGTTTTTTACTGAGCTTTATTGATTTTACTTCCTTTTATTTCTTTTATTGTGTTTCCTTCTTTTATTTGGTTTACTCTTTCAGTCGTGTTCAATTCACTTGGCTAATTTTATTTCATTATTTTCGTTCATCTTATTTACGTTTCTCTAGTCCATTATTTAATTTCATTTGAAATCCATTCTTTACATTGTATGTCGTTTCATGTAACCTCCTTTGTTTCACTTTTTATTTTGTTTGTGGGTGAAGGAAAGAGGGGATACTTTTTTCGTCCTATTCTGAGGCTCATGTATTCTGCACACCAGTTTGGAAAAATAGTGAAAACGAATCCCACCTTAGCTCCTCTCCACAGCCAAATCTAAAACACCTAGGAGTCAGAGGCAAGGTTCGGTATCATATTCAGGCCAGGCAAAGGTGGTCCGTGGCTGAAAGTCATGAACAAACAGTTCTCCAGCTGACGCGGTGTAAAACCCTCCTGTCCCGTCAATCAGATTTTTAAACTCCAAGGCACCTGCTCTGGGCAGGGCACACTGCCAAGTATATGGGGTGCAAGCTGAGTTCAGAGCACGTGGTCCCAGCCTCCAGAGTTCCAAACCAAGTTGAAGATGCGGTCAAAGGACCCAAGAATTCAAAGGCTTCATGGAGGAAGCCTCATTTCAGGTGGGCGGACAGAGAGGTGCAGGGGACTGCTCCCGGTGACTGGGCCATGAGGGGGCACACTGCAGAAAGTGTCCGGTGCTGGAGACAGCCGTTTATAACATGGGGTAGGCAAGGGGTCCTTTGTCAGACGTCTCAAGTCCCGCACCTGTGGGTCTGCAGGCTGCATAGACGGCGTTGGTGCCTGTGACTCCCCGGAAAGGGCGTGTGCGTTATGTCGTGCGTCCTGTGTTATTCCGGGGAAGGGGAGAGTAAGTCACTATTTGCCATTGGTTTTCTAGAAGCCTCTCTGAATTACGTTTGTAGGGGCACCCGGGTGGCTCAGTTAGTTAAGAATCTGACGTCGGCTCAGGTCATGATCTTGCGGTTCATGAGTTCAAGCCCAGCATCGGGCTCTGAGCTGGCGGCTCAGAGCCTGGAGCCTGCCTCGGATTCTGTGTCTCCTTCTCTCTCTGTTCTTCCCCTGCTCACATTCTCTGTCTCTTTCTGTCTCTTTCTCTCTCTCTGTCTCAAAAATAAATAAAAATTAAAAAAACAAAAACTGAATTGCGTTTCTGATTTTCACCGTATCTTCCTCCCTTTTATTTTGAGAAAGATGAAATATTTACGCAGAAAAAAAGTGCAGAAGTGGCTAAATGAACACCTCCACCCCTCCGATTAACACCATGCTAACATCTGCTCTAGCATGTTTGTCTCTCTCTCTTCTGCACGCACACACCCCTCCATTCATTTATTTATTTCACTGTCAAGTGAGCTTTTGAGAGGAAGTTGCAGGCACGAGGATGCTCACCACTGAGCGCCCGGCCTGTATCCCTCAGAACAGGGCTGTTCTCTACATAACCAAACACAATTGCAGCTCCCGACCCGTATTTAAATGTTCTCAGTTGCCCCCACCGTGCCCTTTACTGTGGTTTTACCCCTTCCTCCAGAATCCGCTTCGGGATCCAGCACTGTATTTCGTGGTCCTAGGCCCTCTTCCATTCGGAACATTCCCCAAGCCTTTCTGGCCACTCATGACATTGATAGTGTTGAGAGCCCCAGGCCAGTGGTCTTGGAGAAGTTTCCTCTACCTGGATTTATCCAATTCTTTTTATTTATTTATTTATTTATTTATTTTTGGTTAATGTTTATTTTTGAGAGACAGAGCGTGAGCGGGAGAGGGGCAGAGAGAGAGGGAGACACAGAATCCGAAGCAGGCTCCAGGCTCTGAGCCATCAGCACAGAGCCCGACGTGGGGCTCGAACTCACGAACTGCGCGATCATGACCTGAGTTGAAGTCGGACGCCCGACCGACTGAGCCACCCGTGAGCCCCTGTCTGATTATTTCTTGATGATTGGACATATATGATTTGGAGCCTCCTTGTTTTCATTCCTGACACCCCTTTCCCCAAGCTGAAGTAAGTACCTGTCCTCAGAAGCCAGGACTGTGGTTTCCTGCAAAGCTTTCAGCTCTTCCTTCCCTGCCCGTTTAGATTCCAGCACCCGTTTCCACATCGTGCTCAGAACAACCAATAGGAAAGCACCAAGGCGTTCAAATTCCCTGCCTGAAACCTGCACGTTTTCCAGGTTGAGAAACTCAATTTTTTTCTTTTCCTTTCCTTTTTTTTTTTTTTCCTTTTTTCTTAAGTAGGCTTCACGCCCAGCACAGAGCCCAACACGGGGCTTGAACTCACCACCCCGAGATCAAGACCTGAGCTGAGATCAAGATTTGGCCATTTGGCCAACTGAGCCACCTAGGAGCCCTGGGGAAACTCCGTTTTCTGTTTGGTTAGCGTGGCTTTCGTTAGCACCGAACTCAGGCAAGGGAACAACCTGGCAGGTAGGGGAAGCAGACCCAGGCGACAGCCGAAGCGTCGTCTGGAGGAAACTGCTAGGATGGGGAGAAGGACCGCAGAGGTGAGACGCCACTGGCCTTGGCGCTTCCTGCCGGCCCCACACCTGGGGGGTTCTGGGGGGGGCCAGCGGGCCTGAGCTGGGGCTATTCAGCCCGGTGGAAGCAGGTCTCCGAGCCTCTGCCTCGCCGCGGGCTATGCGAATCTGCGGAGGGGCAGGGGTGGGAGGGGGTATAAAGAGAGAAGCCTCCTCCCAATTCTTGGACCGCATGGTGCCAGTTGCCACGGTCAGTCGTAGGATCCAGGAGCCTACTTGGACAAGATTCCTGCCCCTCACCCGCCCCCCCCCCCCCGCCGTGGGCAAGGGCTCCCCGGGAAGGGCAGGGTTGGCAAAGGGCCCAGTGGAGACACTGCCCGGGCATGACACCCAGAGAAACTCTCGTCCCGCACACGGGCCAAAAGGTGGGTTTCCTTTGGGAGGTGGCCCACTTTGCTTTCTCTCCTGTCTGTTGGGGATGGACGCCCTCTCCTCCTGGAGCCGCTTCGGGGAAGGCGGGAGACACAGACTCCAGAGCCCAGTTACCCGTGTCCGGTCCCAGGCGCGCTCCTTCCTGTGTGACCTTGGGCAACGCACTCACCTCTCTTGCTTTTGTGAAATGGGCGCGTGAGAGTACGAGCCTCGGAGGCCTGTTCTGAAGCTCCCAGGAGGCCGTATTTGTAAAGCTCTGGTGACAGTGCCTGACGGTTCTTAAGTACCAGATCAGCGGAGATTAAATAAGTAAAAAAGAGGGGCGCCGGGGTGGCTCAGTTGGTTGAGCAGCCGACTTCGGCTCAGGTCATGATGTCACGATGTCACGATCTGTGAGTTCGAGCCCCGCGTCGGGCTCTGTGCTGACAGCTCGGAGCCTTGGGCCTGCTTCCGATTCTGTGTCTCCCTTTCTCTCTGCCCTTCCCCCTGCTCATACTCTGTCTGTCTCTTGGAAATAAATAAACGTTAAAAAAAATTAAAAAAAATAAGTAAAAAAGAGAGAGAGAGAGAGAGAGAGAATCCCTGTTTGGGACAGCATAGAACCTGACGCAGGGCTTGAACTCATAAAACGTTGAGATCATGACTGAGCTGAAATGAAGAGACAGAGTCAGACGCTCAACTGACTGAGACACCCAGGTGCCCCAAAGATTTGGGTTTTAAAAAAATTTTTTTAATGTGTATTCATTTTTAGAGAGAGACGGACACACAGTGTGAGCGGGGGAGGGGCATAGGGAGAGGGAGACACGGAACCCGAAGCAGGCTCCAGGCTCCAGGCTCCGAGCGGTCAGTCCCAACTCAGGGCTGGAACTCACAGACGGCGAAATCATGACTTGAGCCCAAGTAGGAAGCTCAACAGACTGAGCCCCCGAGGTGCCCCCCCCCCCCCCCGCCAAAGATTTTTTGAAATCAAAATAAAAAGGTTCTGTTTGTTTGTTGAAAATGCAAGTAGAGTTCTGGAAGGGTCAGGACGAATGGAACAACATAACCTAACCCGCGGGAGACGTGGGCCCCAGGAGCTGGTTAGGCATACTGCCCCCCCACCCCCCACCCCCAGACGGCCGGTGAGTGGATGGAGCCAGAGAAATCTACAGGGCGGGTTTCCTTTCATAGGCCATTGGGCTTTCCTTTCCAAGAAGAAAAAGGGGCTCTTTTCCTTATAATCCAAAGTAAAAGTGAGTTTAGGCGGCTGCAAACCTGGGTTTTCCACACTTCCAAAATCCCACTCTGCGGGGCGCCTGGGCGGCTCAGTCGGTTGCGCGACCGACTTCAGCTCAGGTCATGATCTCGCGGTCTGTGAGTTCGAGCCCCGCGTCGGGCTCTGTGCTGACGGCTCAGAGCCTGGAGCCTGCTTCCGATTCTGCATCTCCCTCTCTCTCTGCCCCTCCCCCACTTGTGCTCTGTCTCTGTCTCTCAAAAATAAATAAATGTTAAAAAACCAAAAATTTCAAGAATTGAAACGTTTGAGGTTTGATATTAAAGAGAAGGTTTAAAAACAAGCCATCCCACGCTGCGTGAGGGGTGTCTGAGCTAGGCCTGGCGGCCTTAACCAGAGCCGCGAGCCTGTGCTTTGTTTTTTTTTTAGAGGCGGTGAGCCCGCCAAAATTAAAGTTCAATTAATCCAACTCTAAGGGCGAGGCAAACTATTTGTGAAAAATCATTAAACGGCACATAAAACCCTCTGAAGAGCAGCGAGGAGAAGGACGACCTGGCTTTTGTGAAGGTGCTCTGGGCCCGACGCGTGAACTTTCTGAGGGAATGTGGTCAAAGGGGAGTTTGTGCGTGTCGCTTATTTAAGGTTTTACGAGGCCCTGGAAGGAACCCCCTCGCCTGGGCGCGCACGCGAAGAGTCTGGTAACGGCGCTGAGAGGTGAACCCTACCGGGTGTTCGAACCCTGTGAGCAGACAACCGGCCTGGAACCTCAATGGTGCCACCAAGGGGGGGAGGGGTCTGTCCCAGTTGAAAGGGACGGGAGAGCCAGGGAAGGCGGCGACAGACACGCCCAGAAAGGACGTCGTTAGAACAGCTGGTGAGATGTGGACACGGCCTGTGGGTTACATACTAGCATCGCATCAAGGCGACATTCCTGATTTCGGGACCTGTACGTGGGTTCTGTGAAGTTGGGTTTGTATTCTTAGGAAATGTACCAGAACTGACTAGAAGTAGAAGGGCATCGGGACTCCTTCCAAGTGGTTCAGAAAAGCAGTCACATCAATAAAGTTATAGGGGGTGCCCCGGCGGCTCAGCCGGTTGAGCGTCCGACTTCGGCTCAGGTCACGATGGCACGGGATCGTGGCTTCGAGCCCGGTGTCGGGCTCTGTGCTGACAGTGCTCGGAGCCGGGAGCTTGCTTCGGAGTCTGTGTCTCCCTCTCTCTCTCTGCCCCTCCCCTACTCACGCTCTCTCTCTCTTAAAAAAAAAATATAGGGGCGCCTGGGCGGCTCAGTCGATTAAGCGGCCGACTTCAGCTCAGGTCATGATCTCACAGTTCATGAGTTCGAGCCCCGCGTCGGGCTCTGTGCTGACAGCTCAGAGCCTGGAGCCTGCTTTGGATTCTGTGTCTCCCCCTCTCTCTGCCCTTCCCCTGTTCACACTCTGTCTCTATCTCTCAATAATAAATAAAAACGTTAAAAATTAAAAAAAATAATAAAATAAACATTAAAAAAACTTTCAAGTCCTGTTTATGCAATTACATGTACACACTCACAGCACACACACAGGTACACTTGGCCCCTGAACACCAGGACTTTGGACTCACTAGCTAACTTGTATGTGGATTCTTTTCAATAAATTCAGTGCAGTGCTGCAAATGTATTCTCTCAGTACCATTCTCTTTTCTCTAGCTTCCTTTATTGTAAGAATACAGTGGATAATCCCTATAACATACAAAATAGGTGTTAATTGACTGTTGATGTCGTCGGTAAGGCTTCTGCTCCACAGTAGGCTGTTGGTAGTTATGTTTTGGGGGAGTCAAATGTTACACACGGATTTTCAACTGCACAGGGGTCACTGCCCCTAGCCCCATGTTGTTCAGGCTGCATATAATACATCCATTTGTACACGTTATATATACGTATTAATGTATAATAATATTATAGGCATGACAAGGGGCGCCTGGCTGGTTCAGTTGCTGGAGCATGTGACTCTGGATCTTGGGGCTGTGAGTTCGAGCCCCACGTTGGGTTTAGAGATTACTTAAGGAAATCAATAGGGGGCGGCTCGGTCGGTTAAGTGTCCAACTCTGGATCCCGGCTCAGATCTGTGCTAACATCACGGAGCCGGCCGGGGGGGGGTGGGGGGTGGGAAACTCTCACGCACAGACGGGGTGTCTGGTACGAGGGCACGGGGGTCAGCACCCAGCAACTCCCGAGGCGATGGCGGGCAAACACCGGCGCCGTGAGGCTGCGCGAGGCGGGCTCGGAGAGTGCCCGTGCCAGGCGCGGCCTCCGGGACGCAGAACCGAGCAGGGAAGGGCGAGGAACAGGGCTGCGTGTGTCCTTCCCACAGACCGCATGGTCCTTTCGGCATTAGCACCGTCCACTCCGTGGTATCGCCATTCACCCAGCGGCTCGGACCACAAACTCGGGAGTCCCCCGCCTTCTACTTCTCCACTTCTGTCTTTCTGTCTCTTTTCTTTTCTTTTGAGAGAGGGAGAGAGAATCCCAAGCAGGCTCTGCACTGTCAGTGCAGAGGCCACCGCGGGGCTCAGTCTCAGGAACCGTGAGATCATGACCTGAGCTGAAATCAAGAGCCAGATGCTTAACCGACTGTGCCACCCAGGGGCTCCCCGCCCCAATCTTTTTCTCTTATCCCCCATTAGGAAATCCACGCCCTTACCTCTCTGTTCCCACCCAGCTTCGACTTACAGTGCTAATCATGAGAAGACAGTGCATTACACGTTCGTTCATGTCTACCTTGCCTGTCTCCTCCTTCAGGGTGCATTCCCCAAGTCTGCTACATAGTAGGTGCTCAGTAAATACGCTTTGGGTGAATTCACCTATTGCCTCGTGCCCTCACTGCATTAACTTGGGTAAGTCACTCCTCCCAACAGCTGGAAGGTAGGCTGGAGGTTGGCTGTTCCTGCCCAGCCTCATTCCCACGTGTGTTAGCTGGCCGGCCGTCGGGGGGGGAAGAAGGGGTACCTGGGCCACATGTCTCTCATCCTCCAACAGGTAGGCCCAGGGGACCACAGGGGTTCCAGAGCAACAAGCGAGCTGAGCTTCATTGTTTTTTTTAAATGTTTATTTCTTTTTGAGAGAGAGAGCCAGAGCGTGAGCAGAGGAGAGAGACACAGAATCCTAGGCAGGCTCCAGGCTCCGAGCTGTCAGCACACAGCCCGACGTGGGGCTCGAACTCACGAGCCATGAGATCATGACCCGAGCCGAAGTCGGACACTTAACTGACTGAGCCACCCAGGCGCCCCTCAAAAGTTTAAATGAACACAAAAGAGAATGAAAACATAAGCGACAGGCTGAGAGAAAAATCTTTGCAAAGCATGTATGCAATAAAGGATTTATATCCAAAATATATAAAGAACTCTCAAATAATAAGAAATCACTCAATAATAAAACAGCATCATCAAAAAAAGGCTGAAGATTTGAACAGATACTTGAACGATTTGCAACTAAACACGCGAAAAGAAGCTCAGCGCCATTAGGTATCAGGGAAATGCAAATTAAAACCACAGGGAGAGAGCATGCACCTACCACCTTGGCTAAAATTAAATAAAAAACCCAAACCGACCAGACGAAGCTTCGGGTAGGATGTGGACAAAACGACACTCAGACCTTGCTGCTAGAAATATAAAATGGGGGGCGCCTGGGTGGCTCAGTTGGTTAAGCGGCCGACTTTGGCTCAGGTCATGATCTCACAGCCTGTGAGTTCGGGCCCCACGTCGGGCTCTGTGCTGATGGCTCAGAGCCTGGAGCCCGCTTCAGATTCTGTTTCTCCCTCTCTCTCTGCCCTTCCCCTGCTCATGCTCTGTCTCTATGTCTCTGAAAAATAAATAAATGTTAAAAAAAAAAAAAAAAAAAGAAATAGAAAATGGTACCAGCACTATTTCAAACCGTTTTGCTGGGCGCCTGGGGGGCTCGGTCGGTTGAACGTCTGACGTCACCTCAAGTCATGATCTCATGGCTCATGGGTTTGAGACCCACGTCGCTCTCTCTGCTGACAGCTTGGACCCTGGAGCCTGCTTCCCATTCTGTGTCTCCCTCTCTCTCTGCCCCTCCCCTGCTCATGCCCTCTCTCTCTCTCTCTCTCAAATATAAATAAACATCAGAAAATTCATTTAAGAAGACAGAACTACGCTATGAGGCAGTCATTGCTCTCCTTGGTGTTTTTCTAAGAGAAAAGTTGGACTCCCAAGCGAAGACTTGTCGCTGAACGGTCATCACGCCCGGTGTGCCAGAGCCACAGCCCAAGACGGGCACGATGCCCGTCAGCAGACGGATCGATCCGTACGTCGTGGTAAGTCCCTCCGCACACTGGAGCCCTACTCCGCGACAAAAAGAAATGAATTGCTGATTCACACGACGACTTGGATTAATCTGGAAGTCACGCTGAGTGAAAAGAAGCCAGGCTCCCAGCCCCCAGAAGGGACAAGTTGTACAGGAGAATATGCATATTATAGAAAAAACCAGAAAATGCACAGCAACCTGGAGGGACAGAAAGCACATCAGTGGAAGCCCAGGGAGAGGTTCATTGGAAGGATTACCAAGGGGCCCAAGGAGACTTTTGGGGGTGAGGTACTCATTCTCTTGGGGTGGTGATGGTTCTACGGGAGTATCCGTGTATCGAAACTTACTAAATTTCAGACTTTAAATTTTTTTTTTAACGTTTATTTATTTTTGAGAGACATAGAGACAGAGTATGAGCAGGGGAAGGGCAGAGAGAGAGGGAGACACGGAATCTGAAGCAGGCTCCAGGCTCCGAGCCGTCAGCACAGAGCCCGACGCGGGGCTCGAACTCACAGACCGCGAGATCATGACCTGAGCTGAAGTCGGCCGTTTAACCGACTGAGCCACCCAGGCGCCCCTAAATTTCAGACTTTAAATGGGAGTAGTTTATTCCTCAACATTCATACAATTATTCATCGATTGAGGTATGTCAATTATACCTCAATAAAGCTGTTAAAATTTTTTTTTAATGTTTCTTTATTTTTGAGAGAGAGAGAGAGAGAGAGAGACAGAGCATGAGTAGGGGAGGAACAGAGAGAGACACACAGAATCTGAAGCAGGCCCCAGGCTCTTGATGTGTCAGCACAGAGTCTGATGAGTGGCTCGAACCCACAAACTCTGGGATCATGACCTGAGCCAGAGTCGGATGCTTAACCAACTGAGTCACCGAGGTGCCCCTTCTTCCTTTGAAAACCGCTCTGTCGAGGGGGCAGCTGGGTGGCTCAGTTGGTAAAACATCAACTCTCGATATTGGCTCAGGTCATGATCTTGCAGTTGTGAGAGCCGGCCCAGAGTCCAGCACTGGGCTCCGTGCTGAGCCTGGAGCCTGTTCAAGATTCTCTCTTCCTCTCCTTCTGCCCTTCTCCCACTCGCACATGCTTGCTCTCTCTCTCTCTAAAATAAAGAAAAATATTTAAAAAAAATTTTTAATGTTTATTTTTGAGAGAGAGAGAGCATGAATGGCAGAGGGGCAGGGAGAGAGGGAGACACAGAATCCGAAGCAGGCTCCAGGCTCTGAGCCGTCAGCACAGAGCTCAATGCGGGGCTCCAACCCACAAACCATGAGATCATGACCTGAGCTGAGGTCGGATGCTTAACCGACTGAGCCCCCCAGGCGCCCTAAGAAATATTTTTAAAGGGAAGAAGAACACTGGGGACACTCACCTGGGAGAACATGGGATAGGCTGGAGTGGGACTGTCCCAATCATTTATTGCTGTGTAACACATGACCCCAAAATTTCGGTGGCTTGAAACAACCACCATGTTATATTTCACGATTTTGTGGGTCGGGAATGCCAGCTGGCTCAGGGGAGTGACGCCCTGTGGCTTCGGTGGTAGTCGGGCTGGGGTGGCCTGGAGGATCCCGGGCGGCCCCCTCACACGCCTGGCCCTTCGGCCGCAGCGGGTGGGGGGCGCGGTGGGTGGGAGGCTCGGCTCCAACGGGCCTCTTTCCTTCTGCACGTAGACTCGGGGACTCTCCACGTGGTCTCTCCGGAAGGGACGTCAGACTTCTTACACGGTGGCTCAGGCTCCAAGAGACTAAGGTAGAAGCTGCAATTCTCTTTTTTTTTAATTTTTTTTTAATTAAAAAAAATTTTTTTAATGTTTATTTATTTTTGAGAGACATAGAGACAGAGCGTGAGCAGGGGAAGGGCAGAGAGAGAGGCAGACACAGAATCCGAAGCAGGCTCCAGGCTCTGAGCCGTCAGCACAGAGCCCGACGCGGGGCTCGAACTCACAGACCTTGAGATCATGACCTGAGCCGAAGTCGGCCACGTAACCAACGGAGCCACCCAGGGGCCCCTGCAATTCTCTTAAAGACTGGGCTCAGGGGCGCCTGGGTGGCTCCGTCGGTTACGCGCCCGACTCTTGATTTGGGCTCAGGTCATGCTCTCACGGTTTGTGAGTTTGAGCCCTACATTAGGCTCTGTGCTGGCGGTGCAGAGCCTGCTTGGGATTCTCTCTCTCCCTCCCTTGCTGCCCCTCCCTCCCTCTCTCCTCCTTCTTTCTCAAAATAAATAAATAAACCTAAAAAAAAAAGGGGGGCATAGCATCACTTCTGCCAGACTCTGGGGCCCAAGTAGGCCAGACCCTAGGAGCAGGTCAGTAGGGCCCACCTTTCAGCAAAAGCTCTGGGCGTCCCGGAGAGACAGTGAGAAAGGGCAGGGCAGGCAAAAGACAGCGAGGCTGGCCGTGCACTGGTGGGTGGCGGGCAGGGTTTACGCGGAAGACTAGTGGAGAGCGAGGGCCGGGACAGAGCACGGAGATCTTGGGCCGTCAGGTGAAGCAATTTTAGTAAACTTTTAGGTAAGACGGACCGCTTGAAATCTGGAGCAGGTGCAGCGGGTGAGGGTCAGGGTTAGGCTGAAAGCAGGGAAGCTGGCATGGCCTAGAGGCCTTCAGGTACAAAATCAGAGAGCGTTGGGGGCGAGCAGGTGCAGGGCCTCACAGCACGGACCGACTTGTACGTGCGTAAGATTCATCTTTCTGCTACATAAAACCGCCTGGTCCTTCGCCCCCTTACGACAGGTCCACATTTCGTTTTAGAAAACCTAGGCTGGGAGCTTCGCTTAGAAACGCGGGCCACAGCCACAGCGGGGGCTGCGGGGAGAGTGACGGGAGAGACGGCCACTCTGTGAGGGAGGCAAGGAGGACGCGACCGGTGGTATGGGACTTGGAAGGCCGGCGGAAGGTGGCGAGGGAGCAATGAGAGATGTACGTGGCGGGCGCTCTGCCCAACGATGATGGTAAAACGCCAATATTCAAGGGGCGCCGTGGAGGCTCAGTCGGTCAAGCATCGGACTTCAGCTCAGGTCACGATCTCACGGCCCGAGGGTTCAAGCCCCGCACTGGGCTCCAGGCTGACAGCGCGGTGCCTGCTTGGGCTTCTCTCTCTCCCCCTCTCTCTGTCCCCGGGCAACTCGTGCTTCCTCTCTCAAGAGTAAATACATAGTAATAGTAAAACAAACAAACAAAAAGCTCTTATTTAAGTGTGTGCCTGGAGCATTTATCGTTAGTGCTAGCCTCCACATCTACCCCTGAGGAACCAGTCCCGTTATAAGCATGAGAAGTCGAGGCCCAGGGAGGTTAACTAACTCGCTCAAAGCCGCACGGTCGAGTTGGGATACAAGCCTCGCTGAGCTCTGAACTCCTTTTAGCTACCAAAGCTACATACTGGTTTTTCCTTGTCCTACGTACAATTCGAGCGTCTCTACAACAGTCTGTCAATTTCTGGGTAACTAGAGTTTCCGTTCTATCGTCTGACTTGCCGCTATTCTGAGCGCAGGGTTGTTGAAAGCAGCTGATAACACTTCTGTCAAAGGATTTCAAGGCCAGAGTCGGGGTAGAGAGTGGAGAGCTGGCCAGGCGTGTAGAACCCCACCGCCACCCCACCTGGCGGGGTTGCAGGCGAGGAAGGATTCGGCAGTTGTCTGTTAAGCTGGCACCACCCCCCCCACCCCCCCCACCACAGCTCAAAATACTAATTGTGATGTAATATTTGTTTAATGTCTGAAAAGAATACTGGGGTGATTTATGTACCTCAAAATTATGTAAATGTACCCTCAGGATGCTGGGGAAAGGTGCAATTTTCACATCAGAACAAGCGGATGCGTCAAACATTGAATTAAAGGGACCGGATGAAAAAAGCAGATGATGGAACTGTGGTCTCCCCCCCTCCCCCCTGCCCCAGTGTGAGGGCAGCAAGGTCCTATGTCACCTCTGAAGACAAAACAGGACTGCAGATGAATCCGAGGAAAAAACGCCCATTTGCCGTCATCTACCTAGTTGTAGGGCGGCTTTCTTTTTCAAAATGGCTGTTAAAATACAAACGATGTATTTTCAGGCTTCGGGGAAGTATATAATGTTAACTGGCGGGGGTGGGAAATAGAGGGCTGCTTGGTCCTCCCTGGCTTCGAAAGGGTGTTTATTAGCTAGGATGGCAATGAAAAATTTAATACTAGTTTATAGCGGGCCCTTCCTCTGGCTACGTGGCTCTCATTCCTCTCGTGGACAAGCGACAGCCTTGGGAAGTCTAATCCTAGTTGGTTCATCGCTATATCGTATTGTACAAACTCAACCGCATTTCCATACGAGCGGGGCTGATTACGTGCTGGAAAGACTCCCCTCTTTCCTAGGAAGGCCGACTGTCCTAACGGCGACTCGGACCGGGCGCCACGAACCATCCGCGCGGTGCCGGCCATCGGCCTGGCATTTCGCGAAAGGAAAGGTACTTCACCACGAGAAAGCAAAACCTTTTTTTCTCCCTTCTTTCTTTCTTTTCTCTTTTCGTTTTGGTTTATTCCGAGCAGCTGTCTCCAGGACACTAACCCACCAGCCGCGGGCGAGCGCGAGTCCTCGTCCTGCTGCTTCTGCACGACGTCTCGACTGGCGTTTCCTCTCCGCCACGCGCTGGCAAGCTGCCTTGGGGTCCTGGGACCTGGACGACAGATGAGCGGTTTTTTTCCTTGGCATCTTTTTTTTTTTTTTTAAATGTTTTTAGATGCTTGAGGGTGGGGCCGTCCAACAGGGAGTCATCGGGGCCGGCTGGCTGGCCCGTCCCTTTTCTGACCCTCTGCGGCCATCTTCCTTCTGGCAATTCTCTTCCCATCTGTTTTCCTCTTGTTTTTGTTTAAAACAAAGCCAAAAAAGGAATTAAAAACAACCAGAGAAAGGAAAAGAAACAACCTCCAGAAGTACACACAACACGTCTGGAGCCGGGCCGGTGTGGCGGAAAGTTCCCTCGCGGCGTGTAGATTCACGTGTGCGCGCGTACGTGTCCGCATGTCGGTCTCCAATTATGAAGGAGACTCAGATTGGCAGGAGAGGAGCCCCTCTCTCGTCTTTAAAGGAGAAAATGTTGACTTTCCTTTCGCGGCACAAAAGGGGCTCTGTTTCGTCGTTTTCCAGTTTTACGGACATACAATGAACATATGTTTTGGTTTTATCTGATGGTAAGTTCCGCACTCCTCGCACATCCCGGCGAGTGTTCACTGAGCCTGGGTTCACTCCGGGCTCTGAGGGGAGGAATGTTCGCTGAGCCTGGCTCCCTCCAGGCGCCGGGGAGGGCGCTCCCAGAGCAGCCCAGGACCGGGGCCTTTCCGGTGGGGCTGCTGGGCTGCTGGGCTCTCCCCCCCCCCCCCCCCCCCCCCCCCCCCCCCCCCCCCGCCCCCAGAAGTTCTTTCCACCTCAGGAGGGATCCGACCTGGAAGGGAGGTGTGTCTGCGGGCTGAACCTGCGGAGCCCCGTTGTCCGCCTCGGTTGACTGTTCCCTGGAAAACTACCTGAATTCTATGAACCAATTCCGAGGAGCTGGGGGTGTTTCTATAGTTTTTGTTTTCTTTTTGTCCTTCATCTTTTCGGTTCTTGAGGCTCAACACCAAGTTATTTTTTTTCTTCTCACTGAAGTACAATTTACAAACAGGTAAATTTGGAACAGATCTTAAATGGCAGACTTACAAGTTTGGACAAATGTATAGACCAGTACAGTTCTATTTTATTGCCGCAGAAGGTTCCCCCCCGCCCCCCGCCCCGCCTTCCCAGTCCAAATCCTATACCCGCAAGGGTACTGGTCCTATCCCTACAGCTTAGTTCTGCATGTTCTAGAATGTCCTACGAATGGAATTCCAAAGCATGAACTCTTTTGGTTTTGGCTTCCTTCTCCTAACATGTTTTTGGGATTCATCCAGGTAGCTGCCGGACCGGTAGAGCCCAAGATGTCACTACCACGACGTGTTCAGATGGGAACAATCGTTCCTCCCATTGGCCTTCGGACCAGATACCCCCTAAATCCTGGTATGTGGCCTTCTCTGCTCTTCTAAGCCAGTCTCTTTCCAGGGCCAAGCAAGTTCCTCTCCCAGAACGACCCAGGCAGCCTCAGGCACCACCCAGATGGCCGAGGGGCCATCCCCGGGTAGTCTCCCCTGAAAGGCTGCCCTCTGCCCCCCACCCTCCATTAAACTCAAAGGAAACTGGCACATCCGCAGATCAGAATTCAAGATTCGTTAAATTCCACGCATCCAATAGCACACAAGTGTGTGTTTGGGTATTGATATGCAGAGTCCTTAAGAAAACGTAAAAAGGAAAAAAAAAAAAAAGGCGTGTGTGTGTGTGTGTGTGTGTGTGTGTGTGCGTGCGCGTGGGAGGGGGGGACGACCCAGACCTCACTGGCAGTGGCTCTCAGCCTCGGTAGAACCAGGATTCAAAATGAAATCTTTTCTTTTTTAAATAAACGGAAGAGCCGCTCTCCGCTCCTCGCTCGGAAGGTTTCAAAGGTCGTCCCACCGAAGCCCGGGGGCGTTCGTCTCCCCAGCGGCCTGGAGAAGGGAGGAGGTTGGAGGGAGGAGGGAGGGAGCACACAAAAGCGAGCCGTGCCGAGAGGGCTAATGTTTCCTGTTTGCCTGGAACCCCCTCCCCTGCGTCCCCTCCCCCAGCCCCCTCCCAGCACTCGGGCGGAAGTGAGTTTGCTCCTTTGGAGATTAAAAGGATTCCGAATTCCGATCAGTCCCAATAACCGGCGTACTGAGAGGAGAGGAGGAGAAGGAGAAGGAGGAAGAGGCGGCAAAGCAGAGAAAGAAGGGGGCACGCGCGCGCGTGCACGCACTCCGCCCGAACTGGGGGAGTTGTGCAGAGCCCCGGGAGGCCAGAGCGCACGGCGCGAGCAAAGGCCAGCAGGCGCGGCGCGGCCGAGGCCACCCGAGTCTCGCTCGCTGCCTCCGAAAGAAGATGACGCGGGCCGGCGGCGCTGGCCACGCGGCTCCCCAGCTCACCGCGCCGCGCCGCTGCCGGCTCCACTGATTCCTGCGCGCCCCGGAGGAAGCTCCGTCCCCGCGGCTCGGGATCGGAGGGGGGACCAAGGCGAGGGCGAAATGGCCCGATGACAAAGGAAATGTGATCCCCCTTCGCTGCCAAGGTTTCAGAGAGGACGGACGTGGGGCGGAGGAGGAGGGGCGCGGGCCGCGCGCGGAGCTCGGATAGCATTGCACGACGGCTCGCGCGGAGCGGGCAGCGGGTACATCTAATATCTTCCTGCCGATGAATAATTCAGGACGGCCCGCGGGGACCTGCGGCCCCGCGCTGCAGCGCGGCTAACCCGGCGGGGAAGGAGCGCGCGCGGGAGGCGGCCGGGCCGGGCCGGGCCGGGCGAGGCGGGGGCACGAGGGCCCCGGGCCGCGTGGGGCGCGCGTGCGTGTTAAGCGCCGGCAGCCGCGGCCGGGCCGGGCGGGCGCGCGGGAGAAGCGAGGCGCGTGGGGCGCGCGTGCGTAGTACCGCGTGCGGCCGCGGCCGGGCCCCCAGCCGCTGCAGCTGCGGCGGGGCCGAGCGCCCTGCAGGGGAGGCCGCGCCCGGCCGTGCGCGAGCCCCGAGCGCCGCACGCCGGGCCACCCAGGAGCCCCTGGCCGCCGCGTCATGCGGCGGGGCGGCCGGCGTCGCGCGGGGGGACACGGGCTCGGCGTCGCGCCGCTCCCGCCTGGGCTAGTTCGGGGAGCCTTCCTCTCCCGAGAAGAGACGCGCTAAATCGGCTGGAAGAGAAGCCACGCACCCAATAAATACTCGCGGGATCGAATTCCGCGTCAGCCCGTCGGGACCAGGATTGCACAAGCAGACTCGACTTTGGGGGAGTCCCCTCGGCCGGCGAGAACCACGCTTCGGCTGCCCCAGCGAGGCCTCTGACCTCCCTGCCCCCGCTCGCCCCTCGCGTGTCGGAACTTGTTCCGGCGCTCCCGCTCCGAAAGGCACGCAGCCTCGCGTCCTCCGGGAGGAATCTGTGTCGCCTCTGGGTAGTGGCCTTCGATGCCCGCAGCGTCGGGGCTGGCAGCGCGCGGGCGGGACGCGACGGAGCCGGGCGCGCCGTGCCGCTCCGGAGCCGGCCCCTGGATCGCAGGCCCGATCGATGCGTTTCTCTGAGTGAGTCGGCGGCTCCCACCTCCCCCCCCTCCCCCCCCAACCTCGGCGGTGCTCGCCTACCCTCCTCCTCTTCCTCTCCGGGTCTCCTCCCTCCTCCGAGCCGGCTTGCAAATGGCTTCGTTCCCCGAGAGCGACTTCCAGGTCTGCCTGCTGTGCAAGGAGATGTGCGGCTCGCCGGCGCCGCTCTCCTCCAGCTCGTCCGCGTCGTCGTCGTCCTCGCAGACGTCCACGTCGTCGGGCGGCGGCGGCGGCGGCCCGGGGGCCGCGGCGCGCCGCCTGCACGTCCTGCCGTGCCTGCACGCCTTCTGCCGCCCGTGCCTCGAGGCGCACCGGCTGCCGGCGGCCGGCGGCGGCGCGCCCGGGGAGCCCCTGAAGCTGCGCTGCCCCGTGTGCGACCAGAAGGTAGTGCTGGCCGAGGCGGCGGGCATGGACGCGCTGCCCTCGTCCGCCTTCCTGCTCAGCAACCTGCTGGACGCCGTGGTGGCCACGGCGGACGAGCCGCCGCCCAAGAACGGGCGCGCCGGGGCCCCGGCGGGCGCGGGCGGCCACAGCAACCACCGGCACCACGCGCACCACGCGCACCCGCGCGCGCCCGCCTCGGCCCCGCCGCCGCCGCTCCCGCCCGCGCCGCCGCCGCCCGCGCCGCCCCGCGCCCCGCCCGGCGGCCCCGCCGCCTCGCCGTCCGCGCTGCTGCTGCGCCGGCCGCACGGCTGCAGCTCCTGCGACGAGGGCAACGCGGCCTCGTCGCGCTGCCTGGACTGCCAGGAGCACCTGTGCGACAACTGCGTCCGCGCGCACCAGCGCGTGCGCCTCACCAAGGACCACTACATCGAGCGCGGCCCGCCGGGGCCCGCCGCCGCCGCCGCCGCGGCGCAGCAGCTCGGGCTCGGGCCGCCCTTCCCCGGCGCGCCCTTCTCCATCCTGTCCGTGTTCCCGGAGCGCCTCGGCTTCTGCCAGCACCACGACGACGAGGTGAGCGCGCGGCCGGCGTCCCGGGGGCTGCGGGGGGCGGGGGCTCCCCAAGCGAAGTGGGGGGGGTGTCCGCTCCGGATCTCGTGTTTTAACTCTGACTACGTGGCGGTCGTCGCCAACAAGGGGGTCATTGCCCGGGAAGCGTGCGCGGAGAGGTCCGGCTTCGGGGTGCTTGCCGCGGGGGACCCCGGAAGGCGCGGAGTCCCCCCTTCTCCGTGTCGCACTTTCTGGAGGGCAGGCCGTGCCGGAGTCTCCGGAGGGAGGAGCGGGGATAGCGGGGTGTGCGCGTGTGTCTGTGCGTATAGAGCTGGCCTGCGTGTGCGAGCCCCCCCCCCCCCCCGGCCCCCAGCCTTACCCCGATGGTTCCCGAGGTTTGAGCGCCCTCCCTCCTTATGGGCTGTGATTTTCTTGCTTCTGTTGGACAAAACGTGTTTGCTGTGAAGACGCGGGGTGGGTGTCTGTGTAGACGTGGCCTCCTGGGGCGGGCACGCCGCAGGCCCCCCGGTGTACTGAGGGCGCTCCTTTGGCGTGTTTTCTCGTTCTTGCTTGTCGGACTCGTAGCCCGGCTTTTCAGTGGGTCCGAGCCCGGCCCCGAGTGTGGAGTATGTGTGCCTGTGTAGACCTGCTTTCCACGTGTGCGCCTGCGAGGGGGGGGAACCGGGGACCTTGCCCATGGGCCTCACCCAGCTGCGAGTCCCCTGGGCCGCTCCCGCCTGCCCCGACCTCGGTTCCGATGGGATTTGGTTTCCCTGGCTGGGGAGGCCCCCACCCCGCCCCGCCGCGGGTTGGACTTCCCTCCGAGAAAAACCAAGACCCATCCGCAGCGCGCGACCCCGAGGCCGCGCAGAGTCCGGGGGCTGCACTGCGGCCTTTGGGGTCGATTTCGCTCTTTTGGCCGCCGGATAAACCTTTGCTGCTTATTTTTCACACTGTGTGAGGCCTTCCACTTACACCTGAACCCATTACAGGAAGGGACTAGGTGTCTGGAGGCGCGGGCTGTGCTAGGAGGGTCGGTGATTTAAGCCCTCTGCCTGCAGCCCCGTGGGCCCTGTGTGTGACCGCCCGGGTCTGGCCTCGGAGGGAGCGCCGGAGACGGCAGAGGTTTTAACGATCCTGGTGAGAGTCCCTGGCACCGAGCGAGGCAGAGGCTGGCGCAGTGTGCAGCCTTCTCCACTCCTAACCTGCTATTTGGGGAGGAGGGCGGAGCTAGTGCCTGATGGCCTTAAGCCGGCGTCTCCTATTGGAAAAAAGTTGAAATTCTAATCTACTTGTCGTAGGCGCCGCATTTTAAGTTCCCTTCTAGGTGTTAAGCTGGGGGGGCATTCTGTTCTTCGTTTTTAAGCTTGGAAGGTGACATCTTACACGTTTCCACGTGCGGGGGTGCGTTCTTCCATCGCTTAGAGAAAAGTGGATGGTGGAGCTAAATACCGATCTTGAAGCCCAGAAATGAAAAAGATGGAGACAAATCACTTGAAGATTAGGGTCAACGGTGGGGGGGCAGCGAAGGGAGGGAAAGGGCGTCTTGAATCCGCCGCTGCGGTTTCCCTCCTGGAAGGGGCCGCTGGTTGAATTCTCCCTCCCAGCAGCTGCGTTTCAACGTCAGGTTTTACTTCTCTCCCCGGTTAAAGGTCCACATTCGTTTTCTTTAGGCTGAAGCAGAAGATGCCTCATGTGGCCGGACTTGTAAAAGGTTTATACACTTTTAAAATTGTAACACTAGCTGGAGGTCCCCTGGCCCCGGAGGTTCCTGGAGTCCCTGAGAATTCACTTTGTAAGTTGCGAGCTCTAGGTTGAAGTTGGGCATCGGCAGCCTGTTCTTGGGAAGCATGAAGTTCTCTGGGTTTTGAGAATTGTTTCCCCCTCCGGTTTTCATTTAAAGAAGACAAATTGGAAAATAATTTTTAGGCCTTTAACCGTGTCTGCGTTTGGAATGCTGGCAGGTTTGAGATTGAAGGTGACAAACCAGTGCCGGGAATGGAGGCCCAGAGCTTGAGGAGAGAAAGCCCCAGGTTCACACAGGGGTCTTTCAGGGCGCCCCTGCCTGCAGTGGTGCCACCTGACCCTGGGAGGGAGGCTGGGACCCCGGCCTTTCCCACTTTAACGTCAGGCAAGGCGCCCTGGGCACCGTTCCCGCAGGGCCCTCCTGAGGCACCCCCTCCCAGAAGTGGCTCCTGGGATGGGCAGGGTTTCCAGAACTAGGTTTAAAATGTAGCCGGGAAACCTCAAGAAGGATAATTGGATTTAACTGTGACTCCTTGAAAACCGTAGTTTGGTTTTTTTCGTTGGTTTTGTGCCCCAGTGGTCAGTTCAAGGGCCTGCAGGCGCCAGGCCCGAGGGGCAGCCCGCGGCGGTCAGGACCGGCGGGCGCCCCGGAGGCGGCGGCGGCGGTGCGGCGGACGCGGCCGCTCCTCTCCCGGGCACCTGAGAAACCGGGTGCGCGCATTTGGGGCAAAGGGTTAGGAGTCGAGCGCAAGGAGAGCGTGCTGCCCTTGTGAAACCGATGTATGGGGAATGCGCCCTCGGCTGCCTGGGGGCGGCGCCGGAAGCCCAGACCTCGGGGTCCTGGCGGCCGGCCTGTGTGTGCCGTGTGTCCCCGGGCCTCGCGTCAGCTTTCTGTAAATGGCGGGAGGCAGAGTGGCCCTGAGCGTGTTCTGTCCCCGGGAAAGGGCCTGTCACCAGCGGGGTGCGGAGGTGGGGGTGACGCAGTTGCCATCTTGAGCGGCGGGAAACATTGTAGCTCAGCCCGCCGACCGCGGCAATATTGTTCCCAGTTAGGCAGGGCGGGTGGGCGCCGGGTTTCCTGTCTCCGGGATGGAAAATGGGGTGCAGGTGCTGATACAATTTATATTCATTTCCTGCATCGGACTTACTACACGCAGCCTCCTCTCAATGTAAATTCTGGAATCCCAACCCAGTATGATCCTGTATACTGATCCATCCATCCTAGGCTGGGGAAGGTTTTTTTCCCCAAGAAACTATCCAAAAAGTCAGCCTCCTACCACTTTGAGGAAGGCTTGTTTGCTGCCTGAAACAGTTGGCTGTGGAACGAATCCTTGTCCTGTATCCTACTTGGAATGCGTCCTGGTGAACAGATCTGAACCAGGACTGGTACCGATATATCTACACTCCCAGAAGAGCCTTTTCAGGCCGCGCCCCCCCAGTGCCGGCGTGTTTTTGAAGTGTATGTACGAGGCGTGTAAATTATGAAATGTGTATCACAAGACATTTTCTTCAGGACGGGAGGAAAACGGTGAGTGGAAAGGAGCCTTCTAGTGTTTCCGGCCCCGCTTCCACTTGCTGGACAGGAGTGGGTGGACACAGGTCTCCTCCTTTTGCCAGAAAACTTAGCTTTCCACACATTCCTTGGAAATAATTGGAACTTGCCACTTTGAATCCAGTTCACCGGGTTGAAGTGCCTTGAATTAAAACAAAAATGCTCGATGAAAATATATGGGGGAGAAGTGTTCATTATTGAGACCTTAATTCTTTAGCCTTGAATGTAATCTCGGAGGCTTCTGAAAAAGTCCCAGTTTGAGCCGAGGAATGTGCCCAGCCTTCCGTTCAAGTGCCGAGGGATGGATTTTATCAACATGGGTGATCCCAGGGCCGAATTTAGGGCCGAGGCTAGTTTGCAAAAGGCATAACCTCATCTAAACTGTGCCAGTGACATTGGAGGCTGCGGTGGTGTCCGCAGTCTTGAATTTTTGTGACTGACTCTTCTTCCTAACGGGTAAACTACCCTGGTTTTAGGGGGACCTAGACTTGCTCTTGGTCTGCAGAATTTTTATTTCCAGTGCCAGGAACTACTTTCTCCATACTGCCGTTCTTTGATTCTGGTGTTTTCAGGTTAATTACTCGGGTATGGAATAAAGTAATCTGTAAAGCGTTTGAAGAGTAAAATTTCCTTTTTCCACCCCGATTCTCCCTCCTGTTTTAGCTACTTACAAATGCGTATTTAGGGAGCTCATTTAAATTGGAGGACGCTAAACCCAACATTAAGACGTGTGGTGTCTTCAAGTACTACCGAAGATGAAAACCACTTTCTCCTCGCATGTAAAATTTTAAGCATAGCTGTTTGGCTTTTTACGTTTTCATTTTATAAACATTGTACATAGATGAAATCGTTGAAATGGTTTTGTTGGTTGAAGTACTTTGCCAGGAGAGAAGAGAATTTATAAGTTTTCCTGATGAAAGAGAAATTTTAACTTATTTGATAGTTCTCTCCTTCTAAAATGTAGAGGTTTTATTTCCCCGATTTTATTTCCTCTGGTGCTGACTTGGCTTCCTCTTGGCCACTTCTCCATCTCCCGTCCTCACACAGGGCAGGGTTTATTTTAGATGTATTCATTCTTAGTGAATAAAAGACCATTTTGGTGTCATTCTTCGTGACACTTAAGCAAAAGGTTGTGAAGTGTCCTACCATGCAGGCGGTTTCAAAGTAGCGTTCCCTCCCCCCAAACGTTAACAAAGAGTCAGAGGCTTGGCCCAGCCAGCGAGGCCGTTTTGGCCATCTCTTATTTGGCCATCTCTTATTTGGCCATCTCTTATTTTGGAAGAGAGCGAGAGAGAGATACTGATAAAGAATTACAGTCGCCTAAAGGGAGCAGGATGGCCACCCAGTGCAGCCCTCTCTGTCCCCCCTTCTCTTGGCCCTTCCCGCATTGTGACTCGCAAGAGGAAGCTGGACCCATCCATCCTCTTCCGTTGATGTGCCCTTGTGCTTTTCAGTACTAAGTTATTCCTTTCCCTTTGAGGTTTTGTCTACACCCACAAACTGAGTTGACTGAAACCAGATTGACTATTTTGACTGACAAGACTCATCCAGAAAGATCGGAGAGGGGTGGGGGTTTGAATGCTGGCTGTTTACATCTGAAACTCTTTGACTTAAACCTTGTTCCAGTGTGATTCCTTCCTTCATATACCATCCCCAACTTCCCTCATTAAAAAAAATTTTTTTAATGTTTGTTTTTGAGAGAGAGCGAGCGTGAGCTGGGGATGGGACAGAGAGGGAAGAGTCAAAGCAGGTTCCAGGCTCCGAGCTGTCCTCACAGAGCCCGATGCTGTCCTCACAGAGCCCGATGCGGGGCTCAAACTCAGGGACCACGTTATGTGACCTGAGCGGAAATTGAATGCTTTAACCGCCTGAGCCTCCCAGTGCCCGCCTCGGGTTGTAGGTAGTTGGCTTATAGTTGGGTTTGAAGGTACGATGCAGTGACCTGCTTGAGACCCCAATTCCTGGGTTTCATTTCCCGCTCAAACCCAGGTGAGATTTGGGGAGATCCCATATTTAATCTGAAGACTTCAGGCCGCTGTTGTATTTTGTCCTCCTAAACGTGGAGTTTCTCCTAATCTCAGACACGTCCTTACCAGAGCGTCAGATCCTGCCAAGTGAGTTCTTTAAGTGAATCCGTGTGATAACCCCAGTATAATGAGGCCCAGAAACTCGGCAGCCAGTTGTAATTTGTTCAAAAACATTTTTCCTCACGTTTCTTCCTCCCTGAGGAGGCGGCCATCTTCGGCGATGAAGTTACGGCTGTCAGTAGTACCCTAGCAAAGGAAGTTGTGAGTGTTGCGCTCGGTCAGGAAAAAGGGGATAATTCCCGATTGTGGTTTATCCGGATAGACTTCTGAAGAAGAATAGCACACGCTGTCCCCATTACTGGAGTCTGAGCAGAGCAGCGCAGTGGACGCACGAGAGAGAGGAGTGGGCCCGGGTCGGGCGGGAAGACTGGAGGCATGCTCTTGTGACTGACGCCTTGCGAGTGTCGAGGGCCCTGAGGGAGCCCTGGACCCAGGAACCCTCGGGAATAAGCCAACCGGCCGCTCCCGTGCCTCCCTAAGCCTGTGGCGGCAGCCGTACCCTTCGCTCTTACTTGGGGAAAGTTTTCAGCACTCTCCCTCTAGACCGAACCATTTGCAGTGAAAACGTCCGTGGGTTTGGGGAACTTCTTTCCTACTCTTTGACTCATGAGGATAATTATGAAAATGGTGTGTATTTAAAAATTGACCCGGAGTGCCTGGGCGGGGGGGAGCTCAGTGGGTTAAGGACTGACTTCAGCGCAGGTTCTGATCTCACAGTTCTGAGTTCGAGCCCCACGTCCAGCTCTCTGTTGTGAGCAGAGTCCCCTTCAGATCCTCTCTCCCACTCTCTCTGCCATTCCCCCATTCATTCCATCTCTCTCTCTCTCTCTCAAACACACACACAACATAAATAAATGAACTTAAAAAATATTTTAAAACTGGACACACTTAGGTGGGGGGGGGCGGGCACCTGCTGGCTCAGTCACAGGAACGTGTCACTTCAGGATTGTGACTTTGAGTCCCACGTTGGGTGTAGAGATTACTTTAAACTATTTGTTTTTAAACGCTTTATTTATTTAAGCAATCTCTACCCCCAGCGTGGCTCAAACTCATGATGCCAAGATCCAGAGTCGTGCGCTCTCGGGCTCTCGAGCCAGCCGGGCGCCTCAGAGAGAAAATACAAACTCTGCACCCTTCGTTCCGCTGCCGAGCATGGCTCCGATGGCGGCGTCGGCACAGGTGTTCTCCGCGTGACCGTGGTAGCCGAGGTGGCGCCGGCAGGCAGGCCTCCTCGGGGGCGTCTAGACCACCCACGAGTGCGGGCCGGGCCCCCCGTCTCTCCCTGGGAGCTCTTTCTCCTACGACCGGCTGCAGGCTTGTCCCGGACACGTGGGCGCGCGTGGGGCAGGAATGTGTGCGTGGTAAGAGTTTGCGCGGTCGGCTCCCACGGGGTGGGGGCGGGCTTCCAGGCCGGGATGAACCCTTCCCTCCAGGGTCCCCAGCCGCACGGCGAGTGAGGCCCCGAGCCTGGGGCGCCGCCGCGGGGCTGGGGTGAAGGAGTCTCCCCAGAGGCAGGCGAGAGGGGGCACAGCTCTCCCCCTGAGGCTGACCCGGGACCCCTGGCCGAGCAGAGGTGTGGGTTGCCCAGTCCCTGCTTCCGGCCTCTCCCCAGAAAGCCACAGAGGAGGGGCGCCGCCGGTGGTGGGGTTGAGGCCCAGACCCAACAGTAACTCTGCAGGCCGCACAGCTGGGGAGATGGCACCCCACTGGGGCCACTGCCCGCGCGGCTCTACCCGGCCCCTGGCTCTACCCGGCCCCTTCCATTTGACGGGGTGGGGGCGCCCTCAACCTGAGGAGAAGGCAGCGGAGGTGGCCCACACCCGGCGGGCCGCAGCCCCACGCGGCCCGCTCGGTCAGGCGCTTATCATCGGGAGACGCTGCTGGTTTTGTTCCCGCTCCAGGACGTGGCGTCATACAGTTTAAATGAGAACGACTTGAGCACAGAAAGTTTCTGTGCTCGGAAAGCAGGAGGCCCTGGAGAAACAGCAGAGTGGCCCCTCACCCCTTTCCTCGTGGAGCCGACACAGCCAATTCGGGACTGAGGGAGTCCCTGCCTTCCCCCGGGGCCTTGATTCGATTTTGACCCCAGAGCGGGGCTGCTCCTGGTACCCGGAGGGGGGGCATCGGTGGGGCTGCCCCTGGGTGTCTCCCCAGCGTGGAGAGACCACGCAGCCCACCACGGTGACGATCTCGAGTCGGGGGAGGCTCAGCCCAGGCTGTAGGAAGGATCTCCCCCTTTCCCTGCCTCTCCTCCCTCGCCTCAGCCTTGAGGATGCTCCCCCCCACCTCCAAACTGTCCGCAATTCACGCTGAGCTTGTGCAGTGTAACCTTTGAGTGAAGGAAGGCCTCACTTCTCCTAGTCTGGTGATTTTCTGTTTTTGTTTTTCGATATTTGTTTCTGTTTACTGAGATATACTTTACATATTGTAAAATTTCCCCTTTTTTGGTGTACGATTCTGCCCATCATGACAAGATTATATAGTGTGCGAAGGCGCCTGGGTGGCTCGGTTGGTTGAGCATCCGGAATTCTGCTCACGATCTCTCGGTTCTTGAGTTCGAGCCCCACGTCAGGCTCTCTGCTGTCGGCGCAGAGCCCGCTTCGGATCCTCTGCCCCTCTCCCGCTCGCACTCTCTCTTAAAAATAAATAAACATTAGAAAAAAAGATTATATAGTGCGTGAAAAGTACCAGAGTCAAAATCCAGAACTGTTGTATCACTTCCAAAATGCCTCATCCCTCCAGCCTCAGGCCCGTGGTTTTGTCCCTTCCAGAACCTCAGAGAATAGAGGCCAGGTCTTTGAAGTCGGGTGTCCTCGCTTGGCAGAATGCCCTCAAGCTGTCCACATGGCTGCGGTGCCCCTGGTTCCTCCCTTGACGGTGCCGAGTAGTTTTCCGCTGGACAGGGTGCCGCACTGTGCAGAGTCGCCAGCCGAGGGGCTCTCGTGGCTCCTGTTTTCGGCGTCGAGAGCATTTCCGGCCTGGAACGTGTGCGGTGCTGCCTGGGCTGCCGGAGGTCCGTGTGGCCCCTGTCTCCTGCCGGAGCGCCCCCTCCGACCCGGCGGGTTTGTCGGCGCCCTCGGCTCCCCCATCACTCTCCAGGGGCGTCGGCGTCGGCCTGCTTGGGGCTGACCTTTCTGAGACCCACGTGAAGTATTTTCTGATGGAAAATCGTGAGTGTGGCCTGAACGTATGTACACATGAAGAAAGTAGGAAGTGGAAAATGAAGGCGCTGCCCTGATCTTTATGTGTAATAATCATTCGGGCCCCTCCCTCCCCCGTTTTAATGGAAGCACAGTCGACACACAGGCTTCCTCAGTGGCAGGTGTACAGCAGCGGGATTTCACAGGCACGCGTCCGTCGTGCGCACCGGAAGTGTGGCCACGCCACGACCCGTACCCCTGTGCCGTATACCTGTCCCCGTGACTTCTTCCTTCCAGGACTGGAAGCCTGAACGACCACTGTCGCTCACCATTTCCCCCTTGGTGTTTATTTCCTGTGGTTTCCGCTAGCCCTGTCAGAGCTTTCGGGGGTTTAGAGGAATACTCTAAACGGAAACTTTATTTTACCAGCGTCATTGGATTTTGTTGTTGTTGTTAAATTTTTTTTTTAATGTTTATTTATTTTTGAGAGACATAGAGGCACAGCGTGAACAGTGGAAGGGCAGAGAGAGAGGGAAACACAGAATCGGAAGCAGGCTCCAGGCTCTGAGCCAGCAGCACAGAGCCCGATGCGGGGCTCGAACCCACAGACTGTGAGATCATGACCTGAGCCGAAGTCGGCCACCCAACCGACTGAGCCACCCAGGCGCCCCTGGATTTTATTTTTTTAATTTTTTAAATGTTTATTTATTTATTTTTGATTTAAAAAAAAATTTTTTTTTTTAGCATTTATTTATTTTTGAGAGACATAGAGACAGAGCATGAGCAGGGGAAGGGCAGAGAGAGAGGGAGACACAGAAACCGAAGCAGGCTCCAGGCTCTGAGCCAGCAGCACAGAGCCCGATGCGGGCTCGAACTCACAGACCACGAGATCATGCCCGGAGCCAATGTCGGCCGCTTAACCCACTGAGCCACCCAGGCGCCCCGGATTTTTTTTTTTAAAAAGCCACATGGGAGCAAATAAAGATCTCTAGTCAGCTGTGGGCCGACTTCAGCATCTGGAGCTTTGAGGGAATCTTGGGGAGAATCCTCATGTGGAATGGCGGAGGCACGGTTTAAGAATCTGCACTTGCAGACCAAAGGTTAGTAGGGGAAAAAGGTTTTCTTCGATGTATTCTTGTTGATCGCTAGAAACCACTTATGAAGGGGCAAGAATATCTCTCCTAACGAGAGATAGCGGTGAATTCTAGACAACGTTTGGGACTTGTCACAACCGCTACTGACTTTGATAGTATTCATCCTTCAGTCTATAGTACGATAAATACCCGCCGTGTGGATACTCCCTGTCTTCACCTGCGGCTTCTCTGCTTTGCTGTTGGTTGTTTGCTAACTAACAGTTTTACGTGAATGTTGTTTGTTAATTACATACGTAAGCGTCAACAATCTACAAAATACGCAGAGAAAGGCAGTACAGGTATTCGGGCATGCCAGACTGGAAGTTACGCTTCAGGTTTGAAGTCTGAAAACAGAAAGGAAGGGTGGTGTTCACGGTTGGTGTTTCTAGCATTCATATCGGTGCTAAGTCCTCTGTCCATTGTGCAAGGTCTCCTGCAAAACCAAGCACAAAATTCGAAGTTAGTGACAGTCTGCCCAGTTCACCGGGGCCTATTTGTCCTCGGCCCATGGAATTCGTTTTCAAGGGTTTTTGTTTGTATGTTTGCCAGGATGCAAAACCAGTTCTCCGAAACGTATGAAAAGCAACAAATAAGTAAGTGGGAATAAAAGTAACAAACCGGGTGCAGAGATCAAATGACGAAGATGAGGGGGAGGGGATGTTTGGCCCCAGTTTGGGAAGAGATTGGCTTTCAGGCTCTGGGGTCCCCATTGTTGGCCTGTAACGGTTTTCTCCTGTCTGTCATGGAGGGAGGGGGTGTTGCGTGTGGGGGCCCCAAAACGGCGGCGTCGGCAGCTTAAGAAAACACAAGTCTGTAAAGCTAACTCTGAAGGTCCCTGTCCCGACTGCCAGGCCCTTAGCAGGCTAGGTCCTTGACTGGCAGGCAGCGGTTGTCACTTCATAATGTTCCCCACAGCCTTCGTGCTGCACCCGGACGGGTTTGCCCGCAGTGAGCAAAACTGAACAAAACCAAACGAATGAGCACTCAATGAAAGCTGGGGGGAGTTTGCAGGCCCTTGATGGGTTACAAGGGAGAGGAAGGGAGGTAGCAGGCTTTTAAAAAAATTATTTTTAATTGACATTTTTTAATTTGATATTTTTAAAATGTTTTATATATTTTTGAGAGAGAGCATGAGCAGGAGTGGGGGGGGCAGAGAGGGAGGAGAAGCCAAGATCCAAGTGGGCTCTCCGCCGACAGACCCCCTGAGATCAAGACCTGAGTCAAAACCAACCGACTGAGTCACCCAGGACCCCCCCCCCGAAAAATTTTTTTTTAAATTTCACAGCACTTGTCATTTGGGGTCGTAATTTTTCCGAAAACGTATATGCCTGTAACTGTATTCGACCTTTCGTTCCTTCCTCCTGCACCATCCTCAGCTTGCAGTTGCTGGGTGAAGGGGAAATGGAGATTTGAAATTTTCCTCAGGGCCACCTTGTATTCTGTTCCCAGGAGGTAGTTTGGACCGCTTCACTCGAATTCTGATTTGACTAAGTAATAACGTAAATATAACCTTTGTCGGGATGTGCGTGTGAACATTTTGTTAGGTGTGTGCCCAGTCCTACTTCAGTGTGGGATCTGGATTTCTGTGCATTTTCCTCCAAACTTTTTAACATCCGTTCACACGCACCTATAGAAATGTAGTCTTAAAAACATGTAGATGTTTTCCTGTACTGAGCAGCTGGTCCTTAGTGCTCTGAACTTGGCGTCCATAGTGTGGAGTTTATGAGCTGTCGTTTTATTTGGATTTTTCTCTCCGTCTGGCCGTTGCCTTCAGCATGAACGTCCTCGTGGCCCTGTCCCTTCTAGAGGGAAGATCCCCCTCCACCCCCTGCCTGGGAATCCTCCGACGCTGAGAGGTGCATTTGAAATGTTAATTTGGTCCTGAGCTCCTGCCTCCCACCAGTCCCATTTCCTTCCCACCCCACCTTCGCGGCCATCCGTCTACACGGGGGAGAAACGGCTTCTCCTGTTGTTTTACTTTGCATTTCCGTGATTGCCGGGGCCCCCGTCTCTTCATATGGTTATTGGCCATTTGTGTCTCCCTGAATTGCCTGGGCCCCTGGGCCTCTTTCTCCTGGGTTTTAAGAAAATCAATTCGTTGGCATTTTGGATAAATACCGAGTACTAGTTGGAGTACTAGTTGTCGGCCGAGGATTTCTCCGAGTTCCTGCGTGTCTCGACTTAGTTTAGCTGGTAGACATTTGACGTTTTTGTGTGGTCGGGGATGGTCTTTTACTTTGTTTACATTTCGTGTCTCTAACCTCACTTTAGAATGGATTTTTGGTGTATCACATGAGGTGGGATGGACAGCAATGAGCTTAATATCCTGTTAGCAAACGGGCTTCTTCCCCATTCCTTTTGGAACCTCACGTTTGTGGGAAGCCTTTCTGAGAGGAGCTGTTGGCCGAGGGCGAAGAGGGGAGGATAAAGTCTGTTGCCCTGCGAATGCCAACTGGCTTGCAGTTTGTATTGGTCGAGTGGTCGTGCTTTGTGGTCCTAGACCAGCGATCTCTTAAAAATGTCTTTAATGTACTCCGTTGTTCTTCTTAAGTGGCTAAAAAAAATATAAAAAGATACATCTGGGGAGTTGATTCCACTCCCCAGACGTAACTAGTGTTTAACAGTTTGGATTGTATCACTGGTTGTATCAGGCCTGTGCAACGTTGTCTTTAATTAACAATCACACAAATGATACAGTTGTTTTGATGTGTCATTTATTTGTACCCTGTAGTTCTGGTTCCACATCCTGTTTTGTTTCTTATATCCAATAATAAGCCCTACACGTCCTTGTAGGAAAGACAAAATACAGGTCATTGACTCCTTCTTATCGAGATACAGTTTGGGGACAAGCGCACTCATTTTAAGCACACGTGTCGATGCGTCCCGACACATTGATGCACTGCCACCAAGCTAGACCGTTTCTGCCGTCCCAGAAAGTTCCCGTGCTGCAGTAGCGTCAGTGCTAATCTGTGGAGAATCTGGCCCGCTCCTCTGGTCGCAGTGTTGACGGTTTACCGACACTGGGGTCAGGCAGAGGACTTTGGATGTGAGCGAGTCCGTGTGGATGGAGAGTTGCGATGTCCGATGCCCTGGTTTAACGGCCCTCAGACTCCCTAAGATCTTCACCTCTGAAGCATTGTAGCCTATCGGGGCCAGAGTCTGTCTGTCTCTCTCCCTCTCTCCCCCTCTCCCCCAAACCCTTGCCGGCTCAGGGCCACAGTGCAGATGGCCAGGGCCCTTCCCGGCGCGCAGATGCCTGCTGGGAGGCAGGTCCCTCGAGACTGCTCGCAGAACGCGGAAGCGCAGTCCCTACAGTCGCCACATGGCTCCCACTGCTCCCCGAGCGGCCGCCATGCGCCTGGCCCTCCCCGGGTGGTTGAGGACACAAAGGACCAGAACAGAGGTCGCCTTCTGGGGACCCTTTCCTTACTACAAAGGGAAATAGAAATATCGGGGACTGGGGTACCGTGGGGGAGAGGGTACCTGTAAAAGTGCTAAATTAGCTTTGGGTAGGTGTTGTGCTTTTAAAAATTGTTTGATGTGATTTTTAAATTCAGGGCCTCTAAAAGGGTGCGCAGTGAAGTGAATTCTTAATGACTCGGTGGTATCCCCCTGTGTTCTCCAGAGGGGGCGATTACGGGGGGGCCAACTGCGGTCTTGTCCTTGAGTCTAGGCCCTCGGTAGTGAACACTTCTAGGAAGTTCATGGCTTAGAACCTGGGCCTGCCGGGTCAGTTGGAGGTGATGGTTGGTGGCCTCCATTCCTAAAGACGACTCCTTTGAGGAAAAAAAGTTGGTTTTGGGCTTCCTGGAAAATTTAAATTTCCAGGGCAGTTCATGGAGCCGTTGTAAATACCATTCAGAACTACCTTTCGCTGGACGACGTTGCCCCCAAACCCAAAAACTCTGCGGTCGGTTTTAGGCAGTTTCCTTTGTGCAGAATTATTCAGTCTTCGGTTTAGAAGGTTGATTATTTGAGCTTTGCTTTGGGGGAGGGGCCCCTAATGGCCCGACACTATCATCAAGAGTGTCTCCGTTTTCCTTCTGGATCTAGCTCCTACACCTGCATGGTCTCCAGCCCCCAGTCAGAGCCGGGTCTGTGGAAGGAGGTGGAGGTAGTTAGGGTCTGGAGCCGAAGCCGAGGAAGGGTTGGGTACTGGGAGGGCAGGCAAGGCAGTGAAAGCCAGCTGCCCTCTCCCCACCGCGGGGTTGGGGGGTGGGTTCCGGTGGGTGGTGCCCAGGCCCGGCGGGGAGGACCACTTCAGGAAGAAAGACGTGGCAGCCTTTGAGGAGGGAGCTGGGCATTCGAGAAACTTGGAAGCACTTGGCCGTGGAATCCATTGGTGATTAGAACTTTATCTGCAAAGCAAATGTTCAACCAGTGTTTACCAGGCTTCATTCAGACCGGCTCCAGGGAGCCGTAGGGCCCCGTTTGAAACCTGTGGTTGGGGATGGTGAAAGGGGACTTTCATGGGAACACAGTCACCCTTGGAACCACCTCTGCCCTTAGAGCAAAAGAGAATCTTGCGGGTCCTTCAGTCTGTCCCAGACTCCTTTGGAAGCCCCAGCGCCTCTCCCTTGGAAGCCTCCTGAAGGTCCTGTCCGCGTGGCGTCTGTGGAAATGGGCGCACCGGCGCGCGGAGGGGGAGGGTGCTTTCCTCTGGGTCCCTTCCCCACGCGCTCTCTACTTCCAAAGGCCCTTTTGGCCGGGGATCCCCGATTGGAATCTGCCTGGAATCCTCCTCTGGGCTGATGCCGGAGCTGTCGTTTAAAAAACAAGCCAACAAAACCCCCCTCCCCTGTTTGAAGGACAGTAAAATGTTTGCATTGGTTACAGTAGAAAGCCGGTAGGGAACACGAACACAGAGAAGACCCTGAAGACAAAGTTAATGATTACATCGAGAGGGTTTGGCCTGTTTCCTTTAGAGACTTTTCTCTCTTGACCTTTACTCCATCGTGGTTAGAGACTCAGCCCCCAAATCGCATTCCATGTTTATAGGGTCCAATTTTAACACTTGCCCCAGAGTCTCTCCTTGGGCCTTATCTCTGGCAGGAGTGGGCTTCCTAGAGCCCCTTGCTGGGGGCGCCTTTTCTTCCCAGGTTTGTTTGGACACCACCCCACCCCCCATGCCTGGGCCGCAGGAATTTCTTGCCGGGTTCTTTGTTCCTCCTGACGGGCGGGAATGGCCGCCTCCTGGAATGCTGATGGCCTGGGCCTGAGTGGCCAGCACCATGGAAGCCTTGTGTGTCTGCTCCTGGGGAGTTCTCGGGGCTCCTGGGGGGTGGGGACAGGGGTGCACCTCCTGGCTCAGTCACCCCTGGTTGATTAAATGAGCCGGTTTTTGTCTTAACCACAAACCAAAGAATCCCCCTCACCCCCATTAAGACAAAACAAAACAAAACACAAAAGACGCCATGCTAAGCCAATGAAACGTTCCTCAGCTCGAGGTGTGCCCCATCTAACTGGGACCCTCAGGACTCACCTGGAATCCCCCTGATCCGGATTGCCAGCCGTGGCTCTGCCCCAGCCCCCCGGAATGCCCGATCCATAAACAGTAAACTCTTTGTATGAGTCTATCCCATGCAATATTCGGGACATACTTATACTAAATACCGTTGTCTGAAGTTAAGCAAACGCTGCTGTGTTTTACACGGCCGTTCTCCTTCTGACACTCCTTCGAAAGCTCTCAGGAAGGACTGAAATTCTCAACCCCAAGGGCCCCTACAGGGTCCCTTCCTCTCTGCGTTGGGTCCTACAAATCCTTGTCACAGGGTTCCGTGTAGGTGGCAGCAGTTGGTCACAGGGACACACATAGCACCTGGAACAGAACCTCTGTCATTCCCGTACCCCCTAATCCCTCTAGGCCCTGGCCAAGAATGGGGCGGGAGACGGACGCAGAGTCTCACTGTGGGAACAAGTGCCAGAGCGCTTCCTTCCTTCTGCTGCCAAACACCAAGGTCTCTGTGCCCCCTGTGGGCCAGCGCGTTTAGGAGGGGTCACAGGGAGACTCCCCCTGCCCCCAGCCCCCCATTACCGCCTTAGGGGTTTGAGCAATAGTATAGAAAGAGTAGTTCCTTAGTTTTCTAGAAGAGGGTTTTTAGGAGACAGGTTTTGGGGATTTGCTCCACACCACTTGGTTCTGGGCACCCATAGCTGCGTCCTTTGCTCCAGCACAAGAAGGAAGGATTGTCCGGGATTTCCACAGCTCCGGAAGGAGGGAAGGTCAGAGAGCATGTTCTGTGTGCTCTGTAGCCCGCTATTTGGGGCTGCCCAGGAGGGGAGAACTTCTATGTTCCGCGATTGGGTCCGGATTTGCTGCCCGGAAACTGATGGTTTGACAAGGACGTAATTGCATAGTGTTGCTCATTTTGCTTCGACTGCCAGGAAGCTCGAGCCAAATTCAATCCAGGAAGTCTCATTGACATGCTTCTCCTTTCTTGACTCCAGCTTGTTTCTGCATGTTATTGGCTTTCTTTGTAAGCTGCTCTTCTTAGACCTGGGTAAGAGTTGCTGAAATGAATTTTAGCCTAAATGGAGTGACCGGCGAGGGGATCATAAGGAGCACAGGGCGCGGACAGGGATTGAGTCAATAAATCCGGCTGATGAGTGTATGAAACAGTTAAGCCACTGTACCACTATCGTACTTTTCAAACACATAGTCCTCACGCGTGCTGTCTGTGCTTCCCTGGGCAGAGTTCAGACCCAGGCCCAGGAGTGCTGGGATGTGCCTCGGAGAGCTGCCGGGGGCCGCAGGGCGACAGAGCCGTCATCTGTAAAAATCCAAGCAATTTGAGAAACCCCAGGGTTCGCCATGTCTCCGGGCAGAGGCCGTGGCCGGGTGTAGGATCTTCTGACCCAAGTCTCCCCCACAATACCCCCCCAACCTTTCGCAATTTGGTAGAGCTCGAAACCTCTTCTTGAGGGGCGGGAGGAAGTGGTTAATCCCCACTTCCTTCCCTGGGAGTTTTATGGGCCTCGGGGAGCCTGCCTTGCTCCGGCCTTCATGGTCATAAACGACCCTCTCCCAGGGCCGGGGCCAGGCCCCTCTGAATCTTTATCCAGACTCAAGGCATTTAGGTAGTTAATAAATGCTTTTTGACGGTGATGCCCTTGGTCTTCTGTAATTGGGAGGTGGGATGGGAAGTTCCGTAGGATTGCCAGGGCGGTGGCGTAAGCCAGCGAGCCGTCCCTGGGGGCTGGAGCGAGGTTGGACCTGGGGTCCTAGAGGGGCAGGGCCTCGCTCTCCTGGGGACGCACTCCTGCTGTTTGTGGTCCCCCAGGCCTGGCCTGCCCCAGGATGGGGGGGGTCCCAGAGATGAGAGGCGTGCTGGGGAGATCTCTCTCCACCCTGATTCCTGTGTTTCTGGTGAGCACCAGAGTTTTAGGGTAGCAGCAAGCTTAATATTTGACGCGAAGAACAGTAGCGAACACTTGAGGTTGCCCGGCTCTTGGGACCGGCCTACAGAGTGGCCTTCAAGTCAGGGACGCTGCGCTGTCCGTGAAGATGGGCCGGAGGCCGGGGTGCCCAGCGCGTTTTCTCTTGATGAGCCGCAGAACAGCTCTGGGGAGGAAATCTCTAGGCATCACTTCTCCAGCCAGCAGGCCCCTCTCTTTCCCCTCCCTGCTAATCCCCTGCCTCCCCTGCCTCCCGTTCTGCAGGGTTTTAATTAACTGTGCTTAATCTTCCCCGGGAAGCTTCCCGCCTGCCTGCTTATCCCCGATACCTGCTGGGTTTTCTGTTCCAGGCCAGCCTAGGACAAGGAGCATTCTGAGCGGGGCTCTCCTTGGCCCAGGGACCATTGGGACCTCCCTGAACTCTCTCCTGTCTTGCTGCTTTCTATCGAGGAAGATGCGGAGCCAACCCGGAAACCAACCAGAAAACCCGGGACCTCCCCTGTGGAGGGTCACCAGCGATCCACCGAGATTACGTGGTACACAGATGACTTCAGACAGTGTACTTTTTCTGTTACGAAAACAAGACAGTACCTATTAGAGTACCAGTATTTTCTTTTGTAGTATTTTGTACAAAAAGCATTTTTAGGCGGGCCCACTGAGTGCCAGTGCCCTTATTCCTTCATTTCATGTTGTTTCGTGTGTAAGTCAGCCTTTCCAGATTCAACAGTGATGAGTTGCTTACCCCAGGGCTCCCTACCCCACAGAGATTCCATTCTTTAAAACTAGGGTGGGGCTCAGATTTGCATTTTAAACCAATGCCTCAGGGTTCTAATGCGGGAGAAAAAGGTTTAGAGGGAGAAAAAGGCTTAGAGGATGCCCCCTGGGGAGGGAGTTTAAGGTCACGACGTCCCTGGTCCCTGAGCATACTGTTGTGTGTGTTTGTATCGGCATTGCAGCCCCCGGTTGTCAGTCATAAGTTACGTCTCAGTGATCGCACCTGAGTCATTACACCTGTTCATCGTCAGATGCCCTGATTTAAAGTGGCCCTTGACTGTAATGACGCTTTAATTTACCCTTGTTTGGTGTTTATTCAACTTGAGACCGTAACGTCACCCCCCTCCTCCGAGCCCCCTTTGAAAAAGAGGGTCCCGGAGAACACTGTGTTCGTAAGAAATCACTGTATATTTCCAGAGTTCTCCAGTCTTCACGACGCGGGAAGGAGCTCCAGCGTAGATGAGTTCACGAAGACAGTAACTTTGGGGCCCGAGTTGTGTGGGCGCGGCACTGCCACAGTCCTTGCGCAGGGGCACTCAGGGGCCAGACGAAGCCGCTGGAACTAGGTTAGGCGCCCTGGGACTGGATCCCGCTGCTGAATTCCGGGTGCCCACACAGCTGACGCGCAGGAGACCTTGCCAGGTCTGCGGCGCCGGCCCCGCTGCCAGCTGGCACTGTCCCCATGTAAACGGGGCCCTCCGGGAGCTGCCGGGAGCCTCTCCAGGTGCCTGTCTGCGGCGCGTGGGGCCTGCGCGGGCTCCCCGGGGCCGCTCCTGGGAGACCCAAGGGAGAGTCGGAAAGGATCGTTCCTCTCGCCGTGGCTGAGTGAAGATGCAGTGCCCGCCAACTCCCACGCGGGCTCAGGAAAGAATCCTTTTAGAGCTACACTGGTTTTTAAAACTAATTTTTGTTCATGTTTATTTTTGAGAGGAGAGTGCAAGCAGGGGAGGGGCAGAAAGAGAAGGGGGATAGAGCGTCCGAAAGAGGCTCCGTGGCTGACAGCAGAGAGCCAGTGCGGGGCTCGAGATTGAGAACTGGGAGGTTATGACCTCAGCCACCCGGGTGCCCCTGGAGCGGCACTGTTGTTTTCTCCCTTGGAACATTTATCTTGTGAATATTGTAAGAGAAACTGGGTGCATCCAGTTCCTTGAAGGATCAAGTCCGTATGTAAGGTCCCTCCCGCCTGAGTGTCCTCTGTCTAATGGTTCCTACAAATGCTTTAGGTGGCAGAGGCCATCTTGAGTCACTCTCCCTCCCCTCCCCCGAAGCTGCCTTTGACAAGTGCGGGGGGTGGGGTTTCACAGGGAGCACGTCCTTCCCTAGCGTCCCTTTTTCATTCGAAGACCCTGGTGAAGCACCTGGCCCTGTGCGGCGGAGGGGAACTCGGTAGTTCTAAGATCAAGCTGAGATGTTGGGCTTTGTGGCCGTTGCCCCGAGACTGAGTTAGCCAGGGCTGCGCTCCGCCGCCCAGGGTGGGTTCTGTTTGGGTAGAGACACAAGCCTTGCAGAGATGTAGGAGTCCCTAGGGGCGAAGAGGAGGGCGAGGCACGCTGCTGCTCCGCTCTCCCGCTCTCCCCAGGGTCGGCCGGTGGCTCCTGGATCACACGGGTTCCCTCCTACCTCCTTCCCTTGCGAAGTCTTCCCCGGAAAGCAGCTAGCACTCTCTTAAGTCCGCACTTGTGTCTTTGGCCCTTTCGTCACAAGGTCGTAGGGTAGTCGATCGGGGTAACTCACGGGTACAGACCGTCCCTTACAGCGGCAGGTCCCCCGGTAACTGAGTGGAAGCCATCTGTGAGGTCGTTCTACACCCGTGTGTGGACCGTGCCCGCCCCTCGAGGGAATAAAGCACCCGGAGGTTCCTGGGCCATGTTGCCTAACAGCCGTGTGACCTCGGCACAGCTCGGGAGTTTTCACCCTCTGTAAAAGGGAGGTGGGACTGTAGCTCATTAAATCGTGCTTTTGAAACGTGATGGTAACAGGGACGCATTCGACCTGGCGCCTGACTTACTGTGTCCGTCTGTGTGGCAAGCGTGCCCCGAGGATCTGACGCGAGCCCGCACGGCCCCTTCTCTTGTGACAAATGAATGTGCTGACAACCGAACCGATTTGCTTAGGGCCTGCTCCCTCCCACACTGGCCTCAGTCTTGGCTCAGTTGCTGTCTGTATGGGGCTCTGTCTTCTTTGTACTTGTGATGCATCAAACTGTAGAAGTAGCAGTAGCGCTAGCGCCCTTGGGCATACTTCGTAGGAGTGGCAAAGAGCAAACCTCTCTTTGCCACTTACTTTATTCTGGGCCGCTTACTTTGTGACCCTGCGCGTCGGCTTCCCTGCTTGTCAGTAGCGATAATAGTGATAGGTGCGTCCCGAATGCACAGATCTGCAAGCTGGAGTTCTGACAGCTGTGCGCCTGGGGCTCGGGTGCGCCTCTCTGCCCTCCTGGTTCTACAGGACGCAGGAATCCTGCCAAGGGCGTTCCACCAGGTCAGACCCATAAACTTTATCATCCTTCCTCCAGAAGTCAGCTGGTCTGCTCACTTCTGTCCCTGATAACCACTCCTCTTCCCTGGAGGGGTGGGGGCCCTGAGTCCTGGGAGGGGGAGGGGGTGTTTCCAAAGAAACTAGGAGATGGTTTTTGTTTTTTGCTGATTCCTTTCCTCTTCTTCATCACTGCGTAGTTTTAAATAATTTGCTTGTTTCATTGCTCCTTTTGGGAAGTGAGGCTCCAAAATCCTTTCACCCTGAACAGGAGCCCAAGGTCACTTTCTCCTTGCCAGGCGGTTCTTAAATACCAGTGTCCTCTTCCTTTTCGTCCCGTGGTCATGGTGGGCTGAATGAAACCACCGGGGCAGTGGCCAAAGCAAGGTACCCAGAGGAGGAGCAGCTGGGACTCAAGGCTGCAGGAAAACCCAGCGCCAGCCTGCCACCCCCTGCCCCTGCTGGCTACGCCAAGCCCCACTGGAGATGCCGGGGCCCCGCTTGACCTGGGACACGCTCCCCTACCTCCAGTTAGAAAGCTCCCTACAGCTACAGTCTGGGTTTGGAAAGGGTTAAGATGCTTTATAAGATTTTTCAAGGGGAGGTGGGGGGGGCACCTGGCTGGATCAGCCTGTTGAGCATCCGACTTCGGGCTCAGGTCACTATCTCGCGGTTTGTGGGTTCGAGCCCCCACATCGGGCTCACTGCTGTCCACACAGAGCCCCCCGGTCTCTGCTCCTTCCCCACTCGTGCGCACGCTTTCTCTCTCTCTCAAATAAGACCTTAAACTTTTTTTTCAAGGTGGCGCCTCAGTCAGTTGAGCGTGAATTTAAAAAATTAAAAAAAAAATTTAAAAAATGTTCATGAACTCTCCTGTTTTGGGAATCGGTATTCTTAAGCGGAGAGCTGGGGCAGGAGGCGGGGAGGATGAGCCTCGTAAGTGGATTTAAATTTAAAAGCTGCTGCACACTAGAAAACGGACCTCACGGTTTAGACGGACAAGGTCAGAAGAACCATCTTGCGGCTCTGCCACGAAGTGTTGGTGGCCACACACGTTTCCGTGGGGGAGGCAGAGGGCACTCGTCTCTTCCCTGGCTGAGACTATAAACCTGGCATTGCCAGCTCCTTCCCGCCCAGCACTACTGATTCGTGAGCAGCATGGTTAGAGACAGGAGCCTGGAAAGAACTGGAGAGCTGAGTTCTAACCCTTTTTCCCCCCTCACTCTGTACCTGGTTTACTCAGCTGAGTAGACCGCCTTCTCCGCATTTTGTCTGCTGGAATTAGCAGTAGAGTGCATTGTCCACCGATTTTTTTTTTCCCAGAAGTTAGAGATTTTGAGACTCTGCACCTTCTTCCCAGAAAGCTGTGTGTGGTCGCAGGTTCGCGGCAAATCGAGGTGGCTCTCATCTAGGTGAGTTTTTGTGGCTCAAAGCATTTGGGGGGACGTCTCCGTGCCTTTCAACGCAAGATATTCATCTGCTATCATGAATCTTAGAAAGCAGACCGAAAGGGCACCCAGCCCGGACGGTTTCAGAGTTGAGCCCCCGTGGCCCTGAGGCCCGTGGCGGTGACGCCCACCGCCCCGCTCCCGTCTGTGTTCATGCTGCTCTGGGGGATGAGGCGAGGTGCAGAACGAGGTGCAGAACGGGGCAGAAAGGAGCGTGTTTAGAATGCCCACCCCCGGGCCAAGCCCGGGGTCTGTTGAGGAGAAAGTGATGAGGGTGGAGGGAGACTGGGATCCTTGAGACAATTCGCATTCCTACGCAAATTTTTGCCCCTAATTCTCTGAAAGCAAGTAGGCTTTGGGAAGGAGAAAAGCTAGGAGGAAAATGGTCTCCCAGAGGGTTTTTGTACCGCCATTCTCTCCCCCCTCCTCTCGTTGGACCTATTTATGTACTTTCAGAGTGTTGATGTCATAGCATTTCAAAGGGATATTGTATGTCTTGACTGGTAACTTCTTTTAAGTAGGCCTAAAATATCCTTCTCCATTAATGATCAGCACGGTTCCCTGAAGTAATGGAAAGTGCGTGGAGAGTACTCCTCCTCCAGATGCCTGGGGTCATCCCCTCCCTCCCCCGCTCCCCCCGCCCCGCGCACGCCAGCAAATAAAAATAACCTCTAAGGAAAACTAGCCTGTGTAGCTTTCCTTTGGGGTTTTAGAAGGACGTGTTTTAAGACGAGAGATCCCGAGTACGTGTTGGGAGAAAACGTTGCTCACCAGAGTCTCTTTTCGGCCCGTTCATGAGGATTTTGCAGGGAAGCCATTCCCTGCCCCATCCGCCTGCTTCTCTTGTGGGATTAATCATTTCCTTTTGACCTTGTGCTCTGCACTCTGCCCCTAACGGGTTGCATGGATCCAATCCCGAAATCTCAAGTTCTTTCTCCACCCCCCCCCCACGGCCCCATTTGGGGTCAGAAAAACCCGAGGCGCTAGGGGGAAGGGGTGGAAATAGGAACCGTTATTTATCCAGGCCTTTAAAAAACTCCTTTTCCCAAAATGTGGTTGGAAACATCACTAGTCCGGCTCAGTACGTTTGAAACCCTTTGGTTGACAGTGTTTCTTGGGGGGGGGGTGGGGGGGGACAGGAACACGTTCTTTTGGATTCGGTTTGTTTCGTTTCCCGGAATGACTCATGGGACACGACCGATGATGGCGAGTACAGTTAGTAACAGTCGTTGCAGTTGGCAGAGCCGAGCCAGGAACTAGCATGCGCAGGGTTCGCTCTGTGAGCCTCCCCCTCAGCTGCGATGGGCAGAAGCCTCTCGGGCGGTGGCTGTCCACACCTTCCCTTCCAGCTGGCGTTGCTGATGAGGCCAGAGCGGGCCACTGCGGGAGCGGTGGAGTTTAAAGTAAGAGCCTCTTGTGCGCCAGTTACAGAAAGTTTGTTTTTTTGGAACTGAACGGCTTCGGGGTAGCAACATTGGGCTGCGGCTGTGTGTGTGCGTGAGAGGCGGGGAGGGGGGGAGAGCCAGAGAGGAGTGTGTCAAAGTTGCAAACGAGAGAAAGGAAAGCTCATTTTCCCATCATCCCTGCGTAACAGAACAGCTAACTTCTTGGGAGCGGCTGGGCTGCCGAATATTGTGGCCACTTCCCCACTGCAAGAGGCTATTCAGCGGGAGGGAGGGTGCCCGGAACCTTCCCGCCGGAGGACGCCTGAGGGACCTGGAACAACAAAGCCTCTGTATTGGACCAGCTGCCATCTTGGAGTCCGCTCTTGGACAATCGGCCCTCACTCTCTGACTAAATTGATCACAGATCCCCCGGGGGTAGCCTTTGGATTGTGGGGCCGTGAGTGAAATTAGGGACAGGGACAGTGTTGTGGCCTAAACTGGAACCCCTGGGGGCACATCCCGGAGAAGGACAGGAGACCCGTGTTCCTTTCCCTCTGACCGGGGAGGGGGGTGGGGAGGTGGGGGTGGGCGATGGATAAATAGGTTTTCTCCGGCTTTGCCCAGTGTTCGCTTCTGGGTTATGCATGTTGGGGTTGTGAAGAGACGCGAGGTGTCCAGGGCCAAGATGAAGGGTCGGAAGAAGCACAGTAAGGAGGGTGAGAGTTTCCGAGAGAGTTAGGAGGCGGGCGGAGCGCTCCGAGGAGAGCACTCAGGAGCATTCGGCTAGAGGCTTCGTCCGACTGGGTGCATCTTGGGGCCCCTTGGGAATTGCTGTGAAAGTCCGGCATGTGAAACTTGAGGGTTTATTCTTGACTCGCAGGCGTCTGGGAGCTATTGAGGGTTGTTGAGTTGGGGAGTCATGAAAAAATCAATTAGAGGATTGATTTTTGGCAGCGGTTGTTGGCCCACAGATAAAAATCACCATGCCATATGCTTATGAGACCCTCGCTGGGTAGGGGGAGGCGCACAGAGGTGGGTTTTTCAAGACAGCAGGGGAGGGCGTGTTGCTACTGTTGGCAAAGGCAGCGCAGAGCCCCACTGGTGTCTGCATTGGCTCTGAGGCCAGGCTCGGGACCATCACTTTCTGCTTGCATGCTTGGGCAGGTTACCATCTATGCCTCAGTTTCTTCATCCGGAAAAAGAGGGTGGTAATAGTTACTACCCCATATGTTGTCATCAGGACAAATTAATGTATTAAAGCACCCACCATAGGGCCGGACGCAAATGTACGGCTCGAAAAACATTTGCCATTTTTAACCTCTTTCGGGTAAATGAACCGCTGGGGAGAGCCCTTCGCTGTGCTGAAGCCTCCTGTGTGTGCCCCGTGCGCAACCTTAGAAAAATTGCTGGTTGTCCTAATCCAAAGATAACTATTAACATTTGCTATAGGTCATTCTTGTTTGATATGACTTACAGTCTGGGCACGCCTTCATTTTCCAGTTAAGATCATACTGTGAATATTTGCTTGTATTCTGTCCTTTTTCATTTCATATTATACTATGTGAATATTGGGTATTGTTCGTTATTTATATAAATAGTAACTAAATGTGTAGCTCATCTCAGCAAACAGTTCAGTGATGTGAAGGGAATAGCAAAAAGTATTTGCCATTTCTTTAAGTTCTACGCAGATGCGTAACCATGCCCCAGTGTGAGGAGGGCTGAAAATACAGAGTAGGAGTTGGTGACGGTGACAGGCACATTCAGGCACTGGTCACTATAGGTGTGACGAGCAAGGGATACTTGACCCTGTTTTTCTTCCTTTACACAGAGTAGAGGACTGTGTACATTACTCCTTCCTGACTTTTGTCTGTAGTAATGTGTTTTGGAGACCATTCCGTGGGTGGAGAGCATCTAATTCTTCTTCGTGATTGCCCAGTAATCAGCCTGTTGAAGGATGATTTCACCAGTCTTACCGATGGACATTGAGTTTGTTTCCCATCTCAAAGATGGTACCATAATCATCTCTCATTTCAAAGAAACGTCTCATTCCTAGCTGGATGGCCTGAACATATACAGCTTATAGCTCGCAAAGGTTCTTGTTTACTGGAGAAGAGATGCCCCCTCCCCCCCTTCCCCAGGAAGAAATGGAGGTTAAAGCTTCTCCTGAGGTCTCGTTGGTCCGGTGGGAGAAAGATGATGATCCCACAAGCACGTCAGATCTGGAGTTTTGTTTTGTTTGTTTTAAGTTCATTTATTTATTTTCGAGAGGGGGTTTCGGATAGAGAATCCCAAGCAAGCTCCGTGCTGTAAGAACGGAGCCCGGATGGGAACTCCCTACCCACGAGGCCCTGACCTGGGCTGGAGCCAGGAGTTCGGACGCTCAACCGACTGAGCCCCCCAGGCGCCCCCGGGGTTTAGTTCTGTCCGAAGTGTAGGCGAGACGGTGGCTTAGGGAGAGCCCATGGAAAGATATCTTAGGTTCGGCCCCTTTGGGAACTTCCTGGAGACTTGCATTCTCTCTTTCCCGTTCTAATGGCTTTGTTTTCCACCACATTCTCCTGGATAGTTATTTCTGGAGGTCATAGACATGGATCAGACGTACTAGGATGCTTCTGGACACGCTTGTATGTCGAGGCCTTGAGAGGCTGAGACTAGCTCTTGGGGTGTGGAGAATCTTAATTTCTGTGTAGTTCTCCCTGTGTGGCAGCTGCCCGATGATCACTTCGGACTGGAACCCATGGATTCAGTGTTGATGGAAACAGCTGTGGGCAGAGTGTGGCAGGAAGGCCGAAAGTCCTATTCCATCCCCGAGGCCTTAATCAAGGAGGAAAGAAGAAAAACCGTCCAGCCCTCAGCTCTTAACTAATTGAAAAGTTGTTTTGTCTTTTGTAATAGATAAAATAAGAACTGTACTTTGATGGGACGCCTGGGCGGCTCAGCCGGTTACGCGTCCAACTTCAGCTCGTCCAACTTCAGCTCGGGTCATGATCTCATGGTTCAGGAGTTCGAGCTCCGCATCAGGCTTAGCTCGGAACTGGGAGCCTGCTTCGGATCCTGTGTCCCCCTTTGTTGGTACCCCTTCCCTGCTTGTGTGTGTGTGCGCGCGTGCACACTCGCTCTCTCTCTCTCTCTCTCTCTCTCTCTCTCTCAGCTCTCTCGGTCTCAAAAATAAACGTTAAAAAATTTTAAAAAAATTTTTTAACGTTTATTTATTTTTAAAATTTTTTAACATTTATTTATTTTCGAGAGACACAGAGACAGAGCGTGAGCAGGGGAAGGGCAGAGAGAGAGGGAGACACAGAATCCGAAGCAGACTCCAGGCTCTGAGCCATCAGCACAGAGCCCGACGCGGGGCTCGAACTCACAGACTGTGAGATCATGACCTGAGCTGAAGTCGGCCACCCAACCGACTGAGCCACCCAGGTGCCCCTCATTAAAACTTTTTAAGTGGTGTTTTGATTCTGAGGTACACTGTACTCGGTGGAGCGAGTCTTTTCATCCTGTTCGTCACCGGAGGTTGGCTAGCAGGTGGCCCACTCGCCTGGCAGTGATCCCCAGTGGGCCAGAGCGCCTGCATTTCTCAGTGTGGCTGCTGGTTCTGAGAGAGTGTTCTAGGCACTGGCAAACACTGACTTTTCTCCTCTGCTGTTTCGTAGCCTGACTTCCACACTGGACTTGGCAACACAAGTTCAGCCTCGACTGAGGCAGGGGGGGGACAGATTCTGTGTTTTGATGAGAAAAATCGCAAAAAAAGGTCTCGCTACAGGGGTGTAGCTGCAGGGGTGGGGTGAGGGCGTCGTTCTCAGGCCGAGGGGGAGCGTGTGCAACACCGAGAGTCCAGGTGGCCCCGCCAGGCGCCGTGGGCAGTTGCCGCAGGGCTTCCCAGACGGGCTGCTGTGATCCTGGCGGCGTGGGGGGCGGGGGAGACCAGTCCTGAGCCCGCCGGTACTCTGGGAAGCGGTGGCGGGCGCAGGAATGTCCACGAGAAAGGATTCCGCCAGAGGGCCCTGGCCCAGAATGGAGGTTCGGGGATGATGGTTTGGGGAACCCGGCGAGAGGCCCTGACTGACGGGGAGATTGACCCGGGGAGGGAAGGCGTGCTGAGTGGCACGGGCCGGCCCCGCCCCTTTGGGGCTCGGCGCCGATTTCTTGCCTTGGCATCGAATCCTCCACGGCGCAGGCGGCACACAGGTGAGGGACACACGTGCAAAGGTTGGGGTGGCTGGCAGTCCCTAGAGACCCCGTCCTGAGCAGGGCCTCCAGCTCTTGGCTTTGGAAGGTAGATCGAGAGGTGTCTTGCTTTTCCCCGTGACAGCATTCTTTGTCTGGAACTTTCCTCCCACCCGTTCCTATTACACTTTTAGACTGAAGTCTCAGACTTCCCTTCCTTCAGGAAGTCTGCTGGGATTATACCCAGGCCCAGCGTTTCCTGGTTTTCTTCCCCAGTCCTGTCATTGCTGAGCTCTGGCGCATCCCTCCCCCTGGACCCTAACCTCTTTGCGGACAAGGGCATAGTGCCAGGCACGGTGCGAGTGCCGGGGACTCCAATGTAGAATGACGTCTACTGATGGGGGTTGAAAGAGGCTCACCTGACTGGTCGCACTGGTCCTTGTGGCCAGGCACTGTGGCCCCACAGGAAGCTGGAGAGCACGACAGGTCACACTTGTTGCCCCGAACGCTTTTGTCATGTCTCCAATTCCAAGAGAATGGAATATCTCACATTCTTTTCAGTGGGCAAACAAAGTAACAGCCCCGCCTTGCAAACCTGTTCCTGGAGTTTGATTGAACCCCGGTCCCTGGCCGAGGCTGCCTTCCCTGTCGTCTGGGTTAGAATGTGTATTCGAGGCGCTTTCTCTTAGGAGTTCCCCACCACCAGCTGTGAGATTAGGCGTCGGAACCCCATTTTGTGGGCAGAAGTGGAGCTCCGGGGGCCAGCCTCAAGCCAAAAGAGCCGCGGGGGGAACGACCACACTGACATTAACCTGGTGTTTTAACTCCTCCCCCGTTGTGCCCTGGTCTCCTTCCACGTGTGGCTGGATGACTGGACGGTCACTGATCTGTCCCTGGCTCCTCCATCTCCTCCTCCTCAGACCCTCCAGCTTCCAACCAACGTTTCCGTCCAGTCTCCTCGAGATGCTTCTCCTTGGCCTGTGCTTGGGCCGAGAGCAGCGCCGTTCCTTTTCATTGGATTTGTGAACCTCCCGCCTCTGTCCTGCTCCGTTCTCTCTAGGAAGCCATTTCCGGTTTCCCTGCCCCACCTCCTTGGCCGCGCAACCACAGCAGATCCTGTGAAGGGGGTCGTTTTGTTCAACTTTTCTGGATGGTGGTGTTTGCGGTCTGCCCCCCAAATATCGTGGCATTTAGTTAAGTTCTTGTTTGTTTTACTGGTCCTTTCGAGTGGGTCTCCAAACTGGGCAACTAAAATTTTAGACTTACAGGGGGTGCCCGGACAACATGCGCAGGTTGGACCTCCCCAGACCGGTCCAAGCAAGGTTTCTAGGGGAGTGGAAGCTTCTTCAGTTTTTTCATCTGTCTGTCTGTTTGTTTTAATCTCCCCAGGCTTTTAGCCCGTAGCCTTAAATCCAGTGTAAATAGTTAAAAAAAAAAAAAAAAAGGCAGTAAACACAGCTCACTTCTTAAGGGTACTGTGGACTCAGAGTGTGCAGGCTGAGTATAGACCCCTCCGTAGACCAGGGGAGGCTGCACTCCCGGGAGGGAGGTGTGCTCCTCGGCTGACAGAAAGGCCAGGGCAGCCCGAGACGCCCCGGCCAGGGCCTCGTGCAGAGTTTAAGTGCAGTGGGGTTAATGTGCTAGAACCGAGAAGGAATAGAAGCCCGCGTGGGTCAGAACCTGAGCACGCCGATTTGAAGATCCGCCACAGCCAGTTACAGTCCACCCCTGAGCAACACAGGTCTGAACTGCACGGGTCCGCTTCATGTGGGTTTTTCCCCCCAGTAAATACAGTACAGTACTATAAATACTATTTTCCCTTCCTTACGATTTTTTTTTTAAAGTTTATTTTGAGAGAGAGAGAGAAAGGGAGTGGAAGAGGGACAGAGAGAAGAGGGAGCAGGAGAGGGACCGAGAAAGAATCCCGAGTGGGCCTTGCACTGTCGGTGTGGAGGCCGACGCAGGGCTGGAACCCACAAACCATGAGATCATGACCAGAGCTGAAATCAAAAGTCAGATACTTAACTGACTGAGCCACCCAGGCGCCCCTTCCTTATAATTTTCTTAATACTGTTTCTTCCCTCTAGCTTTGTTGTAAGAACACAGTATACAATACTTCAACAAAATATGTGTTAGCCGTAGGCTTCTAATCAATAGTAGGCTGTATTAGTAGCTAAGCTTTTGGGGAGGCAAAAGTTAGAGGTGGATTTTCAACCGTGTGGGGCGTCAGTGCCCCTAAGCCTCATTATTGTTCAAGGGTCAACTGTATTTAGACTTCTGCCTTGAAGCTGGTAGAGGTGCTAGCCCAAATAAGAGCGACTTAAAACAGCAACACCACAAGGCCAGGTGAAGCAAGTCAGGAATTTCAGGACCCGAGTAGACACCAGTTGAAGGGCTATTCTTCCTTTTATTTTCCTCCCGAAACTTTAGATGGCATAACTGATACCCCCTGGTGGTGTGTCTCACCGTGTTAGAACCTGCAGATTGTGATTTTCTTTTCACCCCTCATCCGAGCGGGCCTGGCTTTCCCCCATCTGCTGAACTCCAGAGTTTATCCGTATCCGAGCGTCGGCTGGTGGGCCAGTGGGCCGGTAGGGAGGTTCCGTCTCTCCCTGCGGTGTCGGGCAGGAGGTGGGGGCTCCCAGTGGCGGCACCTGCTGAGTCAGGGTCAGCTGCCCAGAGGTTCTGCTAACAGCACGCAGGTACAGCCTGAGGAGCTCACTCCCACAAGATTCATTAATTGGAATAAAGTGGGATTTCTGCGGAAGTTCCGTATTTGAGACTTGAGAAGATGATGGTGATGAGAAATTGTTTCATTAGAGGAAGGGGGAAAAAAACAGAGCCGAGCTCGACCCCGAGGGTTTTACTGCCAGGATCCCCCCAGCTTGATCTTTTTTTCTGATTTTATCTTCTTACTAGTTGGTTGGTATTTCTCTGCCCCAAGTCCTGCTGTGATTAGTGCTTCCCTGAGAGCACAGCCCTTGGAAGAGCTGTGCACACTTGCAGGAAGGAGAACTGGGTGATTTCAAGGGACTAGGGCTTCGTTGGTAGAGCGTCCGTGCCTGGTTTGGCAGCCGAAATCCGTCCTTTGCACTGGTAGGTTTATCCCTGTTTGTCCCTTGTGGTTCCACACAGGCTGGGCCCTTCTTACTCAAGATAGGAATCTGGCTTTTCTGTTTTTTCCCCGTTGGACCAGTTTCTACCGGTTTGTCTAGGCTCCTGGTCCCACCTTTGTTGCCTTTGGTTTCTCCTCCCCACACCCTTCTTTCTGTAAGGCTCTCCTGCCCTACCTAGGGCTCCCCAGAGCAGTGACAGAAAGTCTCCGAGGGGAGACCTCCCCTGTGACTGCGGGAATCAGGGACTCAGCCCTTGTTCCTTGGGTGACTCCCAGCTTGCCTGGGAGGGGCTCATTATAATTTTTTTTTAATGTTTATTTATTTTTGAGGGGGGGGGAGGGGTCAGAGGATCCAAAGCGGGCTGTGCCCTGACAGCAGAGAGCCAGACGTGGGCCTCAAACTCCTGAACCACGAGACCATGACCTGAGCCGAAGTCAGACGCTCCACGCACAGAACCGCCCAGGTGCGCACGCGCTTACTGGCAGCGACCGTTCAGGAGCCATCTCTGCTTCCTTCCTTGGTTTCCGTCTCAATTTAGATCACACCTGGCTGCGAACACAGTCTGGATTAAAACAAGATTTCTGCAGTAATTAAACACTTGCTTAACCCCTCGATTTGGAGGCAGTCCTTGGTTGGGGGTAAAATTGGCAGCGATCGTGACCCTGTAACCTTGGGCCATCGGGAAGGTTAGAGACGGGCCTGAAACTCAGGGCGGGCGGAGTAATCATTGCATTCGTCCAGCTACTCAGGAACGTAAAACTTACTGGAATAGAGAATGCAAAGTTTGTGTTTTGTTGTGTTGGAGGGAGAAAATATGGCTGGTGATATTTAAAAAACCTTTTTTGTTCTTGTCTGAATCTTTATTTCTGCTTCCCTCCCTGGGACAGTTTTCCCCAGGTGATGGGGGAAAGCGACTCCTGGCTTTAAATTCACCTGCCCACGTGACCTCAGCCCCAGAGGCATTTGAAACCCCTTTTGCTGCTTGAGGGAGTGAGAAGGTTCCAGGCGCACAATGTTGCCCTCTGTTTAGGAGGCGAGGACTGAGTTACATGACCACCTATGGAGTCTGGCCATTTTATTAAGTCGGCCTCCCAGGCGCTACCTGCTCTGCTCCAGAACACAACAGATTAAAACCGTGCCTTGCTTTCGTGACCTCGGAGGCACCCAGATCTGTCTTTTCATGTCCGGTTTAAAAATCTATAATTTACGCTGGGACAGATCTCTTTTATTTGCTGCTGGAAGCTGCGTGGGCCACTCGTTAGTACGTCAGAGGGCAGGTGCGTGCCGGGGCGGCGGCTGGGACCCTGACGGATTTCACGTGGCTCTGCGGGACCGCGGGCCGCCCGTGGTGCTGTCAACCCGGCTCGGAGTTCTAATTTTTTCAGAGCCTCTGGGGAGTTAGTCCAACACTTGCCTCTTGCAAGATAGAACTTAAGATAATATTTATGGTGGAGGGGAAAGGAAAAATAATACCTCATGGGAACATCGTGGGAAGAACGGTAGTGACCTATCAGCAGTAAATTACGTGGGGCCATTCGAGTGCCTCACTGATGGGCTGCGCAGTATTTGTTAGGTCCTTCTCACTAAGCTTTGGCTCCAAACCCCACCCGAGGGACACTAAGTGGTCAGTGGGAGGGTCCCCCCCACTTTTTTGGGGGAGGTGTAATTTACATAAAATAAACATAATTGCACGTTCTGAATTTTGACCGTTCTACGCCCGTGTAATCCTCAGTTGCTCAAGATACTAGAAGCTCCGGCTCTCACCTGCAGCTCCTTCTGAATTTTTTCACCTTAGTTTTGTCTTTGTATAAACGAAATTCTGCAGTACATTCTGTGTATTTTTTTTTAACACTTTTGATTTTATAAATGTTGTAGAAATATATTCGAACACTTCTAAATGCTTAATAAAACATTTCTAAAAAGGAAATAAAAAAGGGGCGCCTGGGTGGCTCAGTCAGTTGAGCATCCGACTTCAGCTCAGGTCATGATCTCACCGTTTGTGAGTTTGAGCCCCATATCAGGCTCTGAGCCTGCTTCGGATTCTGTGTCTCCCTCTCTCCCCTCCCCTCCCCTCCCCTCCCGTGCTCATGCTTTGTGTCTCTCTCAAAAATAAACATTTTTTTTAAATTAAAAAAAAAACATTTCTAATGTTTTATGTGCTTATTAGTAAGCATTTTGAATGCATAATAAAAGGTCACTGAAATTCTATGTATCACCCTTTTCCACCAAAAAGTGGTTTTATTTATTTTTTTAATGTTTATTTTTGAGAGAGAGAGGGAGCAGGGAGGGACAAAGGGTGGGGAGGGTAGGACCCAGAATCCAAAGTAGACTCCAGACTCTGAGCTGTCAGCACAGAGCCCAACATGGGGCTCGAACCCATGAACCAGTGAGATCATGACCCGAGCTGAAGTCGGACACTCAACGGACTGAGCCACCCAGGTGCCCTATCACCCTTTCTTAATACTAGTTTGTCCCCGCCCCCCCCCCCCC
>PITB01006240.1:0-31130 GCA_004024585.1 Paradoxurus hermaphroditus | reverse complement strand
GTCCCATAACGCAGCTCGGATCTGTCGGAGGAAGGCCCAAGCACAGGTGTGTGACTGGCCAGTGCAGTGAGAGCCTCCTCGGCCGTGGGCCCTTGTTACAGCCTTCAGGACGGGAGACTCCAGGCTGCGGGCAGTAAGCCCTGCTGGTTGCCGGGTCAGCGGGTCGGCTGGGCATGTGCCCCAGGCTGCGAGGCTTGGGCCAAGACCACGCGACTCCAGGCTAAACACCGGAGAGCGACCGGGACTCGTGGGCAGCCCAGGAGCCAGGGAGCTCTTGCAGACTGCCTTCCCCAGGGGCAGACGCGGAAGAAGGAGTTTCTCAGCAGCTCCTTGTGTGCGGAAGCGAGGAAGGGGATGGAGGCAGGCCCTACAGGGGCACGACCACCCTGCCCTCGCTGCCGCCCGGGGCAGAGCCTGACTTTCTGTCTGGAATATGAGGGACAGGCCCTGTAGAGGGAAGATGCTCCAGGCGACAGAAATGGGGTGAGCAGAAGCAGAGCTGCGTCCTCTCATCCGAACCCCCAGAATCGCCATTCGGATGGTCTCACACAGTATTGTGCGACATCATGATTAATCCTTTAAACAATTAGGGGCACCTGGCAGGCTCAGTCAGAAGAGCATCAACCTCGGGGTTGTGAGTTCGAGCCCTCTTTAAAAAAAAATACGGAAAGGAACACTTAGGTGGCTTTGGGGGGAGCACAGAAAGCTCAGGTGAGCCGAGCCCGGATCTTGGGTTGGTGGTGGCACCAGCAACCGCGCGGAGCCCGAAGCTGTTAGAGCCCTAATGGCATCCTCTCTGTTTTCGACCCTTCCTTTCCACATTCGCCTTGTCCCCGGAGCCCGAGAACTTGGTCTGGAGCTGAGGAGGCTGCTCTGGTCTCAGGCGGGCTGTTCTTGGACACGCCCTCCACTGCTAGGTAGTCTTGACCCTTTCCGTTGCTGGCTGAGCTTGGAAAAGGAATCGCATTCACCTGGTTGGCCACACGGCACTGGTGCATGTCCAGATCTTTTACCATCGCCCTTGGCATCAGTCAGTTGTACCTCAACGTTTAGAATTTCTGAACGAATATCCTACAACAACAGAAAATGATGAATATTTGCATTTCTCCAGCCAAGTGCTTGAACTCTCGGACTAAATGGTATAGGGGCAACATCAATCATTTTCATGCCTGTGGGGGTTTGCTGCTAAATAACTTACGTAACCACTTTCAGTTTCGAGAGCCTGTTGGATCTAGGAATTCCAGAAAGGGCATCATGGGTTTTTAGGGGACCCCCAGTGTCTGTTTCACTGGGTGTTTGAACGATACCCCCTGAGACTGATAAGTGTTTTTATTCTTAACACCTCTCTCCGCACATTGCCCGAAACCCCTTAACTGTCCACCTGTAGAGATATCCCCAGCTGCCGCCCCACTCCCCCTGTGCCCCCCGTGCCCCCCGTGTTTAGGACCATCTCCTCGGCAGCCATTACTGAGGATACAGAATTCTCTGGGCTTCTTTTCAATCTCAATGTCCACTGAAGCCTTCCAGCCAAGCAGACGTGGAATCTTCACCCCCAGTCCCAACACTGTGTCCCCCCTGCTGGCGTGTCGTGTACGTGTGGCCCTGTCGGGAACAGAAATTGGCGCTTGACTACCTTTCTTTCTTCACTTGGGTGGAGGTTGACCTGACTTAAAGTTAGCGAGTTGGAGAATCCTTACTATCCACACTTGCAAGTATATTTTTTCTTCCTGTACGTCAAGTGATCTAGCGACCGTATATATTACCTAATTGAAGAAATTGAGGTATACAAAGAACAAAGATGTGCAACACAGAATTGCTTGTGATTTTTTTTTTTTTAAATCAGGAAATGGCTTTAAAATTGTATCAGCAGGTACTAATTGAATAAGCCTGTGGTATATCCACAGGCAACATGCCATGCAGCCATTTATAAAATGGGCAGGCAGTGTGTCACAGAACATTCTCTAAGTTAATATAGCTAGGTGGGAAACAGCTAGCATGATGTGCTCTGTTTGTGTCTTCTTAAAAAATTCACATATGCACAGAATGTAACATTTTTGGATGGTTAAAAGTAGAAACATTGAGAAATTGGGAGATTTTAAAAACTCCCAGATTTAAGATTTGCACTTCCATATTTTTTGCAGTAAAATTGCATATATGTTCCCTAAAATTTCTTCATGCAAGATTTTATGTTTAAGGACTCTCTACACCCAACGTGGGGCTCAAACTCACAACCCCAAGATGGAGAGTCACGTGCTGTATGAACTCAGCCAGCCAGGCGGGCCCTCCCCCATATATATATATATATATTTTTTTTTAATACGTAACACCTCTCCCCCTCCCTCCCTGGCCACCTTAACTTCTCCTCAGCGGGGTCCAGCTGCCTGGAGCTGGTAGTGATTGTGCATGAAGAGGGGCTGGATTCCTTTCTTTCCTTCCCCTCTTCCTGGGCCCCCAGGCCACAGCTCTGTAAAAAGCACGTGGCAGGGGGGCGGGAGAGACTTCTTCCTCAGGCTGGGGTCGTGGGTTTTGGAGAACTGGCGTTCTGTTTAATTTTCCCCGAATCCTATAAAACTTTGTTCTGATGTCATTTAGTAGACTTCGTTTTGGAATAGCTGGACGCCACTCCTTGAACTTAGTTTAGTGTTTTTGTCTTTTTGGTAGTGGGCATACGCAGGCGAGGCTTGTGGCCCGGCCGTCCTCCACTTGGTTTCTGTACTGGGAAAGTTAGGAACCCCTCCTGGGCAGCTGGTGCTGACCTCCTTTTGTCCGGCGAGTCTGCGGGAGGGCAGATGTCCCCAGGCATTTGAAGGGATGTGAAAAAAATCTCAAAGCCTAAGTGTACCGCAGTTCTGTATTTTGGTCAGGGCGTTGGGACAACATAACATCCTTTCGGTTTCCATTCCTCAGTGATCTGGGTACTTGTATTTTACACTGGAATCTCCTTTCAGATCGTGGTGCTCACACAGGAGTTGTGTGTGCGTGTGTGTGCGCGCGCGTGCGTGTGCATTCATTCGTCTGTTCCTTTTCAGATCACACAGGTAGTATAAAAAGTAGATTCTAGAAGCACACACACAGTCTCGCTCACTAACACAGCGCTTAATTTCAGCACTGGCTAAGGTAACCCTGCCTCCTTGGTATTTTTATTTATTTATTTTTTCCTTAACCGCTCTCCTTCCTCTCCCGCTGGGCCCACATTCCTAGGTCTTTGTCTCTGCCTGGTATTTTAGAAATTATGGGAGAGGAAGGCAGTGGGTGGGGCGTTCTGGAAGCTGGGGGCAGGGAAGAGGGTGGTCACTCGCAAGGTCAGAGGTCGAGCCTGCTCCATTCAGCTGGGGCAGCCAGATTGTCGCCAGGCGAGGAGGGGGAGGGGTGTGGAGGGGGCGTGTCGGGCATCTGCCCGGGGAGCCCCTAACAGGCAGCTCCAGGCCCTGGAATTCCTGCCGCCAGAGGACCGACCGCTCCTTCTCCCCCTTCCGGAGCCACTGTTCATGGCCTCTGCCACGTTTCTGGTCCTTTGGAAGACACGAGTGCCAGTTTATTCTTTCAGAATACTCTTCGGAGCTGTTTCGGACAGTTGCACCCATGGGCACGCTTTCCTGGTGACCGTGCTTTCACAGGCTCTGAAATTGGGCGTTTTCGACCTCAGAAACTGCGGTGGATGAGACGCGGAGCTTCTGAATGGAGCGTGAAATCCTCCCAAAGAGCAATGCCGAACCGTAGCGAGGCAGTTTATAAAAATCGACCAGATTTTCAGTTTTTGGACATTGTTTTTTGAAAGATCGATAGTTTATGAATTATAAGCACCTCCGGAGCTCCTCTGTTTGAACTCGCCCGTAGCTTTTATGTTACCAACCCGCCGGGTGTTCCCCGGGGCCAGCCCCACCTCTGTGCTGTCCCTACAGCCGAGGACCGCAATCACAGTGTGTTCTGGGCACGGTCCCGTGAACCGATGCCAGGCAGGATCGTGTCCAGAGGGGCCCGGTGCCAGGGGCTTCGGGGCACCCTGCTGCCGCTCCTTCCGACCGGGATTTCTTCACTGGCCGCTGCTTCTGCAGAATGCTTTAAAACCTACCATTTGCAAGATGCCTCCTAGACACAACATTATCCAGGCTTTGGGTTTAAATTTAATGTTTGTTAATTTTGATAGAGAGGAGCGAGCAAGTGAGCACGCACGGGCAAGCAAGGGAGGGCAGAGGGAGAGCGAGAATCCCAGGCAGGCTCCACACTGTCAGCGCAGAGCCGGACGCCTCACCGACCGCAGGCTCTGGATTTCAAACGCCTGGAAGAAGCGCCTTTGTTTCTTGCAGTCAGACAGTTGGCACCTGGAGCCCAGCTTCCTCGTTCAGCCCAGAGTCATTTCAAAGGCCTTTAGGTTTCTGGTGTCGAGTCCCCGAGGCTGGGTTCCTGGGATTTCAGGGACAGAGGCGGTCTCCTGAGGCGCCTAGCCGGACTGCTGTGTTTCGAGGATGAGGCAAGCCCGGTCAGGTGACTGGAGAGACGGTCCCGTGGCCGGGCGGAGTCGGGCTCAGGCTGCCAGCCTCGGGTTCTTTCCTCCTCCCCCGAAGACGACCGGGGGACGCTGGTCAGTCGCGTAGCTGTCCAGAGAAGGGGTGAAGAGGGAGTGCGTAGCTGCTTGGCAGGGGCAGAGAGGACAGAAGGTGCAGAGGACCTGTCCCCTTCTGACTTACAAGGAGCCTGCAGATGGGAGGTTTTCACACCTCACAGGGGCTCAGGAGTCATCCCTTTATTCCCATGACAAATGGAGGGAGCCAAAGGGAAGGGGTGAGGCTGGGTTGTTGAATCCCGGTGGGGGAGGGTGCTTGAGCACCATGTCATAAAGAGAGACCGTCCAGGGATTTCCTCCACCTGTATCCAGTTTAGCGTCTAGTCGCGAACCTGATCCCATTTCCCCCCCTATAAAATGGGGCCCATGAAACTTGCCGTATCAGAACCGTTTTTTAGAAATAGGAACAGGGCCCCTGGGCGGCTCAGTTGGTCAAGCGTCCTGACTTGGCTCAGGTCGCGATCTCAACAGCTCATGAGTTCAAGGCCCGCGTCGGGCTCTGTGCTGACAGCTCAAAGCCTGGAGCCTGCTTCAGGTTCTGTGGTCTCCCTCTCTCAAAAAGAAATAAACATTAAAATGTTTTTCGGGGGGGGGGTGGGAAGAAATAGGAACATAATATCCTAAGTCTTTCCCCTATTCTGAGTCCAAAAGTTCCTAGAGAAGTAGCCTAACTCAGGCAGGAACACACCCTCCCTCTCCCCTCTCTGCGCCCTCGGCGGAGCAGGCCTGTTCCCACGAGTGAGTTGTCTGGGACGTGGTTTTTCTAGCGGCGTGCATATTGGTTAGAGAGTGAAATAATCCGCGGAGGGCAGAAGCAGCGTCCTCGACCCCCCGGGCCCTTCCCTTTCTGTGTGGGTCTTTCTACCGGAACGCTGCAGGCCTCCGTCCCCACCTCCGAGTCGTTGTGTCTTCACAAGGCTCCCTTGCTTGCTGTGTGGCCCTAGGACGCCATGACCTCGTGTCTTCATCTGGGGATTAAGCACATTGTGTAGGGGAAAGCCCCTCAGACGCCGCCCCCCGCCTGTGGCGTGCCGGCCGCCCGCTCCTCGCGCCCAGGTGTACAGGCGGCAGACTGAAGCTCTGCTCTTGAAAGCAGTCCAGCAAACGTTTACGGAGAGTGGCGCTAAGTGCCCTGCCCCGGGGAAGGACGCGGCTCTGCTGGCCCCGTTTCTGTGCCAAGGAGCTCTCGCTCTCGAGAGCGCCTCATTTATCAGCAGGTGGAGGCCGTGCCAAGCCTCCGCTCCCTCCCGGCAGGCTGGGCCCCAGGGAACTACGGAACATCACATAAAGCCGGTCTGTCAGCACGGGCTGCCTCTCGGGGTCAGCTCCTTGGAACAACTTGGCAGGAAGCAGAAAGACAAGAAGCTGGCTGACCTTCCCGCTAGCTTTTTGCCTTCGTTCCAGAAGCTTAAGCCCGTAGCTTGCTCGAGTGCCTGGGAGAACCGTGCTCTGCACGGTGTGCTAATCTCCTTGAGGGGGAGGTGGCCGTGAGCCGCCCCGGGAGGGTGATCAATACTGGCTCCTAACTGTGTTTCACACTCCCAGGGGTTGGGGTGGCAAGACACGTTTTTCTGGTGTATTCTTCCAATCTCGGACCAGGGAAATACAGTCTTAGAGCTTTTCTGGGTAATTAATCTGAGAACTAGGGAAAAATCTCTTAGGCCGGTCGGATTGTTTTGTTTCCTCTTTGCCTTTGGAGTGTCTGTTACAATTCTGAATGAACTGGAGTGGAAAGAGGGCATTGGTTGTGCTTTTTCCTTGCGGGGCTGAGCAAGGAAGCCACGTTGTGCCCGCAGTCAGCTGTAGGGGTGTGCTTGCTGTCTGGGAAGGGGTTGGCTTGCGGTCTGGCATCCACAGAGCACCCCTGGGGCCGCTTCCCTCCCTGCCAGTCCCAAATCCCTCCGTAATGCCTGTCCCCTCTCTGGTCCCCAGGTGCTGCACCTGTACTGTGACACTTGCTCAGTGCCCATCTGTCGGGAGTGTACGATGGGCCGGCACGGCGGCCACAGCTTCATCTACCTCCAGGAGGCGCTGCAGGACTCGAGGGCGCTTACCATCCAGCTGCTGGCCGACGCACAGCAGGGCCGCCAGGCCATCCAGGTCAGTCCTTCCCTCTCCCTGTTCTTTTCTCGCATCCTTTCCCAGCTCCCTTTCTCAGATGGCCTGTGTAGATTACTGGCCCGGCGGCTCCAGTGTGTGGGGGCCGTGGAACAGTGACCCAAACGAGCTCCCGTGACATCCATGCAGCAGTAATCGCTTGGGGGAGGTGGAGGGTTTGTGAAGCTGAGAGGGCTGTGGCCAACGTGGACTAGCCGGTCAGGGCCTGCTGCAGCCACCTAAGCTGCCCACTCCCCTGCCCATCACCCAGCCCCCTCCCCAGATCCGAGCAGGTCAGCATACCTCAGGTGGGACTGCGGATACGGGGTGCCGAACGCTCTCCAGACAGATAGCCCTGCTGCTCAGTCACTTAGGTATTTACAGGTGAGACCTAAGTGAGCAACGGAGGTCTAAGAGGAAGTTCGGAATCTCCGACTCTTTCCCAAGGAATAAAAAGTCACCTCCTGGTAACAGAGACCGTGTTTCTGTTGAGTCCCCATCCCTTTGGGTTTAGGAAGGGACACGTCTAACTTTGGGGCATAGAAAAAAGTTCTCTTACTGTTAAATGATGGCATGCCTGTTCCAGGCAACAAGGTTTTAAGAAATATATATATATATATATATATATATATATATATATAAAAGATGTTTTCCTTGTCTTGTAGGAAGAGCTTGAAAGTCAGGAAACACTGCTAATCGTTGAGCAGAAATCAAATGGAAAATTTACATTCTTAGAGCATTTGAATAAGTGAATTGCGTAAAAAGTAAGAATTTTTTGGAAATGGTAAGGAATTGATCGTGTGTTCTAAAGAAAGGACAGAAGGGGGCGCCCGGGGGGCTCTGTCCGTTAAGCGTCCAACTCTTGGTTTCTGCTCAGGTCATGATCTCCCTGTTTATGAGTTGGAGCCCAAATTCGGGCTCTGCGCTGACCCTGCTTGGCATTCTCCCTCCCCCTCCCCCTCACTCCCTTCCTATCTCTTCTGCCCCTCCCCTGCTCGCAATCTTTCTCTCTCAAAATAAGTAAATAAACTTCAAGAAGAGGCAGAAGGATAGTTCTGGGTTTTAGTAAGTTTCTCAGCAGCTGTCGTATTCTTTTTTTTTTTTTAATATTTTTTTAACGTTTATTTATTTTTGACAGACATAGAGACAGAATATGAGCAGGGGAAGGGCAGAGAGAGGGAGATACAGAATCTGAAGCAGGCTCCAGGCTCCGAGCCTTCAGCACAGAGCCCGACACGGGGCTCGAACTCACAGACCGTGAGATCATGACCTGAGCCGAAGTCGGTCGCTCAACCAACTGAGCCACCCACGCGCCCCGCAGCAGCTGTCTTATTCTTATGCATGATATTGAAGTCTGAAGTCGTCTTTCTGGAAAGTCACATTATCTGATGTTCAAGCCCTGAAATTAGAGGTTCGAGAGTCTGTTTCTGCGGTGACTAATTCTGGCATGTTCTTAGGCCAGAGAGGCCTGCTCTCTTCCGTATGCCTTCAGAGTTCTTGGTTGCTCTTAAATTCTTGCTCGTCCCCATCCCCATCAGTGCATAGCTCTGTTTTATTTCTGTTCTGTTTCGGTTGAGCTTGTGTCCCATGGATGCAGCGGCTTGTGGCTTCCCTTTCCGTGGCAGTTAGGACTTCGTCTGTCGCCTTACCTTGCTGGTGTCTCCTGGACTCTTGGCTGCTGTCAGCATCACTGGGGACCTTTTATAAAGACCTGCCGTGTCTGGGTCCTGCCCCCTAGATTGTGGTTTAATCTTGTTAACCCTTTTCTGTCCTCGGAGATTTAGAACGCTCAGGGGACGGGATTGAGACTTGCTGGTGCTCTCCACTTGCTGGGATGAGCCACTCTGGAAAGAAGAAGGAGTTGTCAAGATCCGCTGGAGGCTTCCGGAGAGATCTGTGGTTAGAATGACGAAATCTCAGGGAGGTGGAAGTTGGAGATTTTCATGGAGAGGAGAGAGAAGCCGCCGAGCAGAAGGTTTTGTGTGCCGCGCTTAACTTCCTTCAGCAAATACGGTCATTGCTAGCGAACGGTCTGCTGTGTGAGTCGTAAAGAACAGAGGGGTGAAATCCAAGTATCAGTTGGTACTGCCGAGCTCAGTGGGGCATTTTGGGGGAGGAGCGAGTGGCAGGGGGTACTTGGAGTGAGGTGGGAGGCTCAGTTTGTTAACAATCTCTGTGGACGCATCCAGGGGCACCTGCCGAACGTCATCTGCGTAGATGGTGGAGTGACTTCTTCAAGGTCCTGTGTAACTGGGAGCGGGGGCAGGGAGGGCACCCTTCTGTGGCTCTTGGCTACACTTCTTCAGAACCTACCCTCAGCCAGTGATATGAAAATTGGGGTATGATCAGACACCCATTTCTGTCTGAAAGTTCTTATCAGGTTCTCAATACATTGACTAGCCCTAAAAGGATCTCGTGGGCCTCCGATGAAAGGAGAGAGGTTCCTACCTCTAAGAATGAGGTCTCCTGGGCGTTAGAACACACGGCCCCTCTTTCCCTCTGAGCTGACTCTGTGATGCCTGTACATGCCTTCGGGGGAAGGGAAATTGAGGTAAAGACTGAGAACAAGTTAGTTTTGCTCAAAACTGTCTTAAAGGTCAGAAGACTGGTGGGACCCACTTTCATTGTGCACAGGTGTTTTGCAAATGGGTTCCTTCTAGGGGGTCAGGACAGTGCGTCGTATGTCACTGAAACTGATTTAGTGAGAATGGGGAGCAGTTTGCTTGTGTTCAGTGATATTTAACTGAGCCCCTGCTTTTCTATTTAAGGAAGAACACAGTTCTGAAAGCTTCAGGTAGAGTTCCTGTCTCCAGGACTAATCTGAAAGCCATTTAAAAAGTATGCCTAGAAGATACTGGAAAAAGCCGACCCTGGCTAGCACAGGGTAGACTTTGGTTGACAAGTGTTTTCTCCTTTGTTGGTCACTAAGCAAGGGAAAGGATGATGGATACTGGGATTTTGAGAAGTTCCCCATAGGGTGAAGAAGTGACCTTGAAATGTCAGGAAAGAACTTTGGGTGCATGGCGCTTCAGGCGCTTGATTTCTTGCAGTTGGTCAAAATGTTAATGAAATAAATGGCCTAACCACATAATTCTTATGCTGCCATTTAACCGCGTTTATGTTAAAGAATGCAGCAGATAGTATGTAGGCTGTTTTTCTTTTGTTTTTTTTGTTTTTTTTTCAAGTGGGGAAGAGGCAGCGAGAACTAGAGGCAGAATCCCAAGCAGGCTCTGTGCTGTCAGCGTGGAGCCTGATGCGGGTCTCAAACTCAGGAACAGTGAGATCATGACCTGAACTGAGATCAAGAGTCAGACACAACCAACTGAGTCACCCAGATGCCCCTGGGTTTTGTTTTTAAGTTTTTTTTAACATTTATTTATTATTGAGAGACAGAAACAGAGCGTGAGCAGGGGAGGGGCAGAGAGAGGGGGAGACACAGAATCCCAAGCAGTCTCCATCCAGGCTCTGAGCTGTCAGCACAGAGCTCTATGTGGGGCTTGAACTCACAAACCGCAAGATCGTGACTTGAGCCAAAGGCGGATGCTTAATTGACTGAGCCCCCCAGGCGCCCCATGGTTTTTGTTCTTAATAGGAACATTGGAGAAGGAAGGAGGAACACAATTAGCATAAAATTTGAGGGGAGTGGTAGCTTATTTTTAAATATACATATAATTGGTGCCATACACACTCTTTTTAAATCCCTTAACTCCATTTAAACTAAAATATAGAATGATTCCGGTCACAGGGTAAGAGATTGTGATTTCTTTTGCAAGGAACATTTAAATTGCAAGTTTGAGGGGCACCTGCGTGGCTCAGTTAAGTATCCAACTTTAGCTCAGATGATGATCTTACAGTTGGTCAGTTTGAGCCCTGCATAGGGACTCTCTGCTCTCAGCACAGAGCCTGCTTCAGATCCTCTGACTCCCTCTCTCTGTCCCTACCCTGCTCATGTATGCACTCCCTCTCCCTCCCTCTCCGTCTCTCTCCGTGTCCCTCAAACATAAACATTTAAAAAATAAAGAAAGAGGGGTCCCTGGGTGGCTCAGTTGGGTAAGCATCTTTGCTCAGCAACTTTGGCTTAGGTCATGATCTAATGGTTCATGAGTTTGAGTCCCACATCGGGCTCTGCTGACAGCTCAGATCTTGGATCCTGCTTCAGATTCTGTCTCCCTCTGTCTCTGCCCCTCCCCTGCTCACGCTCTGTTTCTGTCTCTCAATAATAAATAAATGTTCAAAAAAAATATAAATAGAAAGAGAAATCGCCAAGTTTGATTTGAAAGTCATTTGTGTAAGAAATTGTCCTCAGTTTGTTCATTTACTCTTTGTTTTGTGGTTCGTTTACTCTTAATATTATTGAATAAATGCATCATTTGGGAGCTTTTAAATACTGCTCGAGTGTACTGGCAAATCAGCAGGTTCAAGAAACAGAAGTTGTTCTGGATGTAGGCTTTATTTTTGCTAATAACTTAAGACCTCAAACTAAACCGGAAGTTGTAAGGTATAGTTTTAATAGATTTAAATTATGGTAACAAACACCAAAATAAAATCCTTGTAAGGATGAATACATGGGAAGGAGGGGGACAAATATTAAAAAAATAAAAATAAAAAACCCAAACTGAAGATGGATACATTAGAAGTGATACGAGAAGGGCACCTGGGGGACTCAGTCGGTTAAGCGTCCAACTGTTGTTTCAGCTCAGGCCGCGATCTGTCTCACAGTTCACAAGATTGAGCCCTGTGTCGGGCTCTGTACTTCCAGCATGGAGCCTGCTTGGGATCTTCTGTCTACCTCTCTCTGCCCTGCCCCTGCTCACTCAAGTGCTCTCTCTCTCTCTCTTTCTCTCAAAAATAAATTTAAAAGAAGTGATACAAGAAACTTATGCATATTTTTCAAGTTTTAAAATTTTTGTGAGTAATCTCTACACCCAACATGGGGCTGGAACTCACGATCCTGAGATCAAGAGTCAAATGCTCCTCTGACTGAGCCAGCCAGGTGCCCCCAAAACTTGTGTGTGTTCAAGGGAGAACAACAGACTAGAAAATGGGGCAGAGAAGTAGTTACTCTGAAAGATCGTAATCAGCAGGCACATCTTTCAGGAAGGCAGAGACCAGCGGGTGTGGGAGGGAACGAGCTGCAGCCACCTGACAGACCGTCCGGCCACGTGACCTAACGCACAGACGCATATTCAGCCCGCGCAGTGACCAGGTCATGTGACCCCAGAGCACTGTTTTGGGACAAGTAACTAGTACGCACACCACACTTAACCTTTGTGAGTGGGAGAACACTCTGAACATATCCAGAGCTTTAAATATGGAAGGAACTCGTTCCATTTCGTAGGACTCTCCCAGGCCATGTCCTCCATCCTCGGAGGTACGGATTGCACCAGTAGGAAAGGTCGACAATAGGAATTAAGGGTTTTTTTTTAGCCCCTTACGTTTATAAAGAGTTTGTGATCACATTACAAACACAGCGTTAACCGGGAAACCCTAAAGTTGGTTCAGGCAAAATTATGCACAACAAGTAAAATGCATAAAAAATTATGGAAGTAGAAATAGGCCAAAATATGAATAGTGGCGTTTCACTGGTTAGAGGCAGTTCGCTCCCCCAGTTTTATTGAGGAAAACGGATACGCCGTGAACCGTACATGTTTAAAGCCTATGAACATACGTATGTTGAGCATGTAGTTCGCCCACGACAACATGGCTGTCAAGGTGAGGAGCATGGTTATCACTTTCACATGTTTTCTTAAATTCCTAACGATAATACCTTCTTTCCATGTCCCCAAGCAATCATTTATCACCTTTCTGTCCCGGTTTAGAATTTTGTTTGTTTTAATCCAGTAGGAGATGAACTCCGCCATGAGTAACAGGCCTTCCCTCTGCTCTCCAATGTGGCAGCTTAAATATATGCAAGGCGTTAATCTCTCCTCCTCCAAAAACTTAGTCTCGATCCAGGTAGTCGGTGGGGAATCCTCAGCTTTACTTCACCATACGGAGGGGTTGACATTCGTCCCTTGGGCTACAGTTGGCTGCTGGAACTCAAGATCTCACATCTATATTCTGGACGGTTGAAAGGAAACAGGCATTTTTAGCGATTTCCCAGAAGGCTGTATAACACGTATCAATCGGTTAGTAAACAGACAGTGTAACTCCAGGTTCAGGGCTGGGATGTAGTGATTCATCACTTAGCATACAACATTCAGGGCTCCTCACAAGTGCCTCCTTAATACCCGTCACCCATTTAATCCAGCTCCCCACCTGCCTTCCCCCTGGCAACCCTCAGTTTGTTCTCTGTAATTCAGAGTCTGTTTTATGCTTCGCTTCTCTTTCCCCCACACATTCATCTGTTTTGTCCCTTAAATTCCACCCATGAGCGAAATCCTATAGTATTTGTCTTTCTCTGATTTACTTCACATAGCATAATATACTCTAGCTCTATCCATGGAAGATTTCATTCTTCCTTACGGTTGCGTACTCTTCCATTGTGTTTGTGTGTACGTGTACACACACACACACACACACACAGACCCACACACACCCCCATCTTTATTCATTCTGTTGGTCGATGGACATTTGGGCTCGTTCTTTCTAGTCTGGCTCTCCCTGAGAATGCTGCCAGCTGTAACACCAGGGTGCACGTATCCCTTTGAATCCGTGTTTTCGTATCCTTTGCGTAAATACCTAGTAGTGCGATTGCTGAATCACAGGGTGGGTCTATTTCTGAGGAACCTCCGTACTGTTTTCCAGAGCGGCTGCACCACTTTGCGTTCCCACCAACAGTGCAGGAGGGTCCCCCTCTCTCTGCATCTTCACCGACATCTGTTATTTCCTGTGTTTTAATTTTAGCAGTTTGCCGGGGGCGTTTTTATTCAAGTTCACTAGAGCTTCTGTTAGGCTTCGCCTGATGTTTCGTGAGTCGTAGTGATGAGGGTATTACACACAGCTGCCTGTCTTTGCCGGACTCTTTTCCTGATTTCCTTCATCGGACTTGAGTTGCCTACCAGGTTGAAAAAGCTGTTGTCTTGATGTTAAACAAGAGTGACAGGTACTGCACCATTTAGCACAAAAATTAGGAGGACTGAGCTTGATGACTAAGCATGACTTTTTAAAAATTGCGTAAGTGATGGGGCACCCCGGTGGCCCTCATTCCTCCTTGAGCACTGTATCTGGAGGCACTGTGACTGGAAACTTCCTTTGGACCAAATGACTGAGCACGAACACATGCCATGAGTAAAGGAGACCAGCCAGAGCCAATCTGCGGGCAGGTGGAAGTTCTGGCCCCCTCGACACCACCTTTACTTGAGTATCGGTGACCTTTTGCGATATATCTGAACTCAGTCTATCTGGGGACGTGTGTCTTTATTTTCTTTTACCAGCTTTTGTTTATAAAAGACTTTTAGGAGCCCCGTTCCCTTTCTTCAACCAAGGACGTTTATCCTTTATTAAATGACACGTGCCGGATGTACAGTTGACTGTGAACCACATTCCTCAGTTACAACTCTGAGAGACTCACTGTTTGCGTGCAGCTTGAGAGACTTAGTTCTAGGAAAAAACACCCAGAAGTGAGTCCTTGAGTTAATTGTATTTAATCCTGTAAAGAGAATTTGCTCTGAGGGTCTTGAGTTATCTGCAAGAAAGGAAGCACGAAAGCTGTCTGGTGAACCTCATCGGGTTTGAAGGCCGATCACCCCGTTCTTACTGCTTTCTTAAACCTTTTGTTACTTTAACTTTGACTCTTCCTGGAAGTATAACATTTTGGTCACTTATGTAATTGAGGGACTTCATAAGGTTCAGGGACTTCCCCTGGGGTGGAGGAGATGTCTACACTCAGGATCGAGACCCAAGTTGCTCTCATAGAGCCTTGATTTTTCAATTAATGTTAATGTATTTATCACCCCTAAGACGCCATTGATTGTAATATGCACCTTTATTTTAGATGTACCTCACGAAGGGAAAGCCCCACCGACAGCTTTAAGATAAGTCTTAGTTTGAAAGTATTACATGTGATAAAATTACATTTTAGAGTGAACTCTACGGTATCTCCCATGTCCGGTTTTATGGTTTGTGAGTTTGTGGGTGACATTTGCATTCTCTGTTATTCTTCTGCCTGTCGGAATGCTTGCAATATCAGCATCTGGCCACCCCACTTTCTCCTAGCAGACATTATTAATCGCTTTCCGTACTCTTCGCCGTGAAACCCAGTTGGCATCCACCTCCTCCATCCCAAGTGACAGCGCTCAACAGACGCAGCCTGGTTTGCCTGCCCAGATGGAGACCCTCAGCTTTCGAATGTTTGATCAGATCCACTGGCATCTAGGTCGGGCTCCCGGGGGGCTCAGCTGGTTAAGCATTTGACTATTGATGTCAGCTCAGTTCCCATGGGATCGAGCCTGTTTGGGATTGTCCCTCTCTCTTTGCCCCTCCCTCGCTCGCACATGGTTGTGAGCACGCGTTCACTCATTCTCTCTCAAAATGGTTAAAAGATAACATTAGGGGCGCCTGGGGGGCTCAGTCAGTTGAGTGTCCAACTTCTCACGTCATCCTCTCACGGTTCGTTGGTTTGAGCCCCACATCGGGCTCTGCTGACAGCTCAGAGCCCAGAGACTGCTTCCGATCCTGTGTCTCCCTCTCTCTCGGCCTCTCTCCCACTTAACACTCTCTCAGAAAAGGAATAAACATTTTAAAAAATTAAAAAAAGACAGTATTTTTCTTCTCCAGCTTCATGCTCGTTGGGTAATTTTTATTTTCCCTTCTTTATTGTAAATTGAATGTTTCTGTTTTTGAAATTTACCCAGCCCTTTTACCCAGTCATTTCCCCCACCCCACCTACCTCTTGTCCCCTCCCAGCGCCCTGTTTAGCTCTCGGGAACCAGTGTGGCAGGTCCTGGTCTGCACGTCTGGGAGTGCGGTGCTTGACTGGACTTTATGATTTGGAAAAGAATGCTCTCTGCACATAGGGCTCCTATGACTCTCCGCCCTAGGGCTGGTCCTCTCCTTGCACACTTGGGGAGCCCTCAAATTACAGTAAGGGCTTTGCACCCCTTCTACCCGATTGAAAACGGAAGAAATAGTTCTTGTCATAGAGCGGGAATTCCAGGCCCACGGGCCTGCTAGGGACCTGGCCGGGAGCAAGGGGACAGTAGGGAGAGAGGTAAGTAGACCTTCCTCCCCAAAAAGGGTGGTCATTGCTCTCTCCTGCAGGAAGTTCTTGCCCTGCAGGAGTATAGGCCCTTTGCTTCTGTTTCTTGTGGTTCGTATGGAGAACCAGTCGGTGTATGACACAACATGGGTATAGCCACTGCTTTCCATTGTGGTCATGTATCGCCTTGGGCACCAGCTAATGCTAATTAATTCCAGCGCGTCTGGAAACAGGGCGTGTGGGGTACTAAGGTCTGCTCTCCGCTGTACCCGACCCTTTCACGCTGGTGCCACGTGGTGCTGGGCCGCGGCACTGAAACCGCATGTCCGGAAGTCGGGAAACGGGACTTCCTTCTTCCACTTGCCTTCCTGTTCTTAGCAGCAACAGTTTTTTCACCCTGGCAGCCGAGGTTAGTTCCAGCTTCCGGCTGTTGCCACTCCGAGAATGAGCTGGGCACGGCCCCCGGTCCCTGCTGGTGACCCTCTGTGTTCTCCCGGCCCAGGGGTGGTGGCCGCTTGCTGCAGTCCCCGTCAGCCTCTCCTCCAGATGCCCTTTGCCCTGACAGTTCTCCACTTCCCGTTTAACCGGATTCTCTACATTAAATCATCTCTGCTTCAATGTCTGGCGAGGTTTCCCATTTTCTGAATCCATCCTGACCGCTCGAGACATTTTAAATTGACCGTGTGCGTTACGATACCTGTGTTTGTGCGTTCAGTGATTGGTCAGTCTCCTTTTTGATCTTTGGTACTTTGGGTATTTCCATCTGCTTCAGTTTGTTGGTTACTGTTTCCTAGGGCTGCTATAACAAATTACCCTAAACCCATGACTTAAAATAGTAGGAATTTATTCTCACATGATTCCGGGAGCCGGGAGTCTGAAAGCTCAGCTGTACTCCAAAGGCTTTAGGGAAGGATCACTCCTTGCCTTCTCCAAGCTTCTGGTAGTCGCCAGCAATCCTCGGTTTTCCGTGGCTTGTATCTGCGTCACTCTTAGTCCCTGCCCTTGTCATGCGGTCTTCCCTCTGCGTGTCTGTGTCTTCACATGGCTACGGGATGAGCAGCCATCGGATTGGGGACCCGCTCTGGGCCTGCCTGACCACATCTTAACCTGTCAGCCTGAATGTGAGGGAGACAGAGATATATCTTTTTTTAACATTTATTTATCTTTGAGCGAGAATGAGCATTCAAGTGGGGGCGGAGCAGAGGGGGTAGGATAGAGCATCCAAGGTGGGCTCCACACTGACAGCAGAGAGCCTCGACACCAGGCTCGAACTCATGAATTGTGAGATCGTGACCTGAGCCAAAGTTAGATGCTTAACGAACTGAGCCACCCAGGTGCCCCTGGGGGGGGACAGTATTGAACCCCATATGCTTATCTAGTGCTTTCTTAAATAATGTCTATGGTCATAGACATTAGCAAGGGCAAAATGTATAGATACCACCCAGTGGCCAAGTATCACGGACTGTGTAACTAGCCCCCCATTTAGTTCGATACCTAATGGCACTTGGGTCGTAAAGATGGAGCAGAACCATCGGGGGAAGGGGTCGTTCACCGCCAATTGCAGGAAGGAAGTGGCATCTGAGCTGGGTTTTAAAACTTACGGCGAATTTGGAAGAGACCGCATTCCGGGCCACGGATAGTCTGAGCATTCCAGATCCGCTCAGCTCAGAGGTTGTTAGGCCTCACAGGGATTAGGCATCGGGGCAGGGGATGCCCTGAGCAGTCGGCCACGTGAAACCACGGGGGCTGGGAGGCAGTCGCGATGTCAAGTGTGACTTTCATGCCCTTGGCGTGTCAGTCTTCTAGACTGAGAGGACCGAGGGGGAATCTGTGTCGTGAGTGACGAAATGAGCCACCACTGTTTAAAGGGAGGCATACTCCTACAAATGAGGGTGCTCGTGTGTTGTCGGGTTCCATTTTCGTGAAGGATCCAGAAGAGACGGCGGCGTGGAGATGGCAGATTACGGGTGCCGCCAGGGAGAGGGAAGGGAGGTGGAGAAGGACTGCCTAGTGGGTGTGGAAGCTTCCTTCTGGCGGTGGAAGTGGCCGGGGCTAGATGGTTGTGATGTTTACACAACATGGAAGGTGCCAAATGCCGCTGATGGCGCATCGTATGATCTCCGTGTTTTATTTACCACGATCTAAAGACAACATTGGGCAGGCAGTGTGAGTGGACCCTGGCGCGTGACTGTCCCTGTGTGAGTGACTGTCCCCGTGTGGCGGGAGGTACGGGGTGAAGGGAAGGGATGCTGAGGTCCTGCTGCAGGCGTCCATCAGCTGAGCACGTTGGGAAACGCGCTGTTCTCCTCCGCGTACCTCCCGTCACGCGGGGACAGTGCTCTGCTGCGCGTCCTCCCGGATCATCCTGCCTTTCCCTCCCCTTCGCCCGGGCTGTGGAAGGCCAGGCACTTGTCCGAGGCCTTGCAACTAATGGAACGTGGAGCTAGGGTTTGGAGCCGGAGTCCCCGCCTCCTAGGGTGACCGGTCCAGCCTGCTTTGCCCAAGACCACCTCTGCTGCAGGCGCCACGTGCTGGAAACCTTGGTCCAGGGTGCGCTCGTGGTCGGGCTCCCGCGAAGAAATTGAGTCCAGACCGGGCCCCAAGCCCTTGGTGCTCCTCCAGGCCCCTCCCGATTTGGGACAGCCGCCCGGAGACCTGTTGAGCACCACCAGTGGTTCGGAGTCCCTGATTTCATACCTTAGTATCTCAAAGAAATCCTTGTGGCTTTTCAAGACACATCATGTAATATTAATGAAAACACTGGGCCTTCTGTCTCGATGAATTTTTTATGAACAATAATACGACTGATTAAACTGGCTGCTTTACTAGGGCTGCTGGTAGAGGGTGGGGCGCACGGTGGCGCGGAGATGGCCTGGCGAGCTGACATGACCACAGGGTGCGTGGGTTCTTTGGCGCAGAGCACACGGTCCCCAGCGCCCCATGGGGCTGGTGCTGTCTGGACTGAGCTGAGCTGCCAATGACCGGACAGCAGCGTGAGGGCCACTGGCCGGCCCACAGCTGTCCCACGCCTTTGCCCGGGGGCCGAGCCAGCCTGCCACGTTTTCCCTGGTGGCGAGAAAGGCCAGAAAAGTGTCTGTGGGAAGCGGTTCGTGCGCCATGAGCAGCACACTCCACGTCCGATCCTCCTTCCCGGTTTTCGGCCGGGACCCAACTACACTGGTTTCAGTGTGTCAGAGTATCTCTTAATAGTCCTGACATTCGCCGAGTAGGTGCCATTTCCCATACAAAGAAGTCCGGCGCTTGCCAGCAACTCCTTCGGTTACATGTCAAACAGATGCCTTTCTCTGCTGGCGTGCCCGCTTTCTTTCCCGGGAAGCGGATCAGGTGGGCCAGGGGCCCGGCTCTTAGCTCCTCGGGTCTGGCACAGGCCGACTTCCGTGTCTCGCCCGAGGCCCGGGGGTCCTCCTAATGCCGCGAGCCTGTTCTTGGTTTTCCAGCTGAGCATCGAGCAGGCCCAGACCGTGGCGGAGCAGGTGGAGATGAAGGCCAAAGTGGTACAGTCGGAGGTCAAAGCTGTGACCGCGAGGCACAAGAAGGCCCTGGAGGAGCGGGAGTGTGAGCTGCTGTGGAAGGTAAGGGGACCCTGTGCGCCCCGGCCCGGGCCCCCTCGGCCGGCCGGCGGAGTCCCAGACCCCGGCTCGGGGTCTAGAACACGCGGAGGTTTCCCACGAAGGTGGTTGGCAGGAAGCTGCGGGGGTCCCTGCAGCTTTGTGGGTGCCGCCCGAGCACTGAAGCCGCAGGAGGCCTTCTCCGAAATGGTCGGGTACCCGGGGCTAGAAGGAGCCCCGCGTTTTAGTTGGGTACACTCAACAGGAGACCGAGAAGGGGGCGCAGTGAAGGAAGTTACGAAAGCAGGCCGGCAGGGAGCATCCTTGGTTGCGTCCTGCCTGGTCGCACTTCCCGATCCCCTGCGGAACACCGGTGTCCCACCTGGGAGGGCAACAGGGTGTGCCCGCCGTTTAGAGACACTCAGCCAGGAGGAGGAGCCGTCTCCGCACCAGGCCCTCATCCCGACACTGTCTCCTCTGATCTCCCCTCCCCTCGGCAGAGGAGAGGATGCGTGTGAGTGGGCCTGCACCTCAAGCCGCTCACCTGCGGTTCCAGTCCCTGAGTGCGCGAGTGAGACCGTGCACACTGCTGATTCAGACGGGTGCGCTTAGCTGTGTGCAGGCCCGTTTTAGTCACCTAGACTGTGTGGCGGCAGAGACGGGATCTCGGTGTCTCGATCCTCACCAGTCCCTGTGCCCCGAAATGTCCTGGAGGGCTGCGCTGGACGCTTGCATCGCATTTCCCGTTTAGGGAGCTCAGAACGAACTGCTTTCCGCCTCTGCTGCCCTCTCCGGGGGTGTGACTCAGTTGCCTTTTGATGAGAAGAGACCAGTCCTTGGGAATCAAAAGTCTTTTAAGATTTAATTCAGCACGTATTTAAGGAGGCACGTTCGTGGGCCTCACGTGGTGTTCAGACACTCGCGTGCCCCCGTGGTTCTGCCAGGCCCTTGCCACCCACGAATGTTCATTATAAGCGGAAGGGGCCCACTTCGTGCAACCCGAGGGCTCTCTGGGGAGCCCCGCCACAAACTTGCTCTTCAGGATCTGCTGATGAAAAGGCCTTTGTGCGAAGGAGTTTCTGCAGATGTCACCTCAGGTGCCCTCGCTCCTGGGAGGCTGCCTCCTGTCCTCTCCCTCAAGGCACTGCTCCTTCAGGGGGATGGGAAGCAAGGTTTCAGTCTCGGAGAAGCAGATCTAGAAGGGTCGTCTCTTGACACGAGCTTCAGATAACCTCCGAACACACCCGAGTCCCGTCCGGCTGTGCTTTTTATTATTACACCTCCCCCGTCCCAGTCTCTCTTTCCAATTACTGACTCCTCCGGCCCGTCTCTGCCCCATGCCCCAGGACCTCTCTGTTAGGCACAATCTCATTTGCTCGCAGCACGCCTTCCTGAAGGTATTCGAGTGCCCGGGGACCCGGTTTTGGGTATCTAGATGCATTTCTTCACCTTGTGGCTTCCATGCCGGTGGATTCGGCTACTTTGTGGGGTCAGCTGTAGCCACCTCGTTGAGGGATCCAGACCAAAGCCCAGAGGTTTGGCCCAGCGCAAAACCAAAGGACCGAGCTTCTCTTCGCTCTGTCCCCACACGTGTCCCGCTTCCCGAGTGGACAGCTGGAAAGCCGTGAATGGGTCAAAAAATCGCACCATTGCCCACACTCCCGCCCCCGCCCCCGCCCCCCAAGGGAAAATCTGGCTGAAACCCAGGCCTCCCCGACGGTGGGCCCTTATTCTGCAGGAGACTTTCTGCAGTATTCGGTCAGTAGAGCTCTCAGAAGTCGGGGTTCCCTCTGCAGAAGGGCACGGAGCAGTACGCCCCTCACCGGGGAAGTCACTCTGGACGCTGGAGGGCTTGTACTGATCTGACGCAAAGAAATGGAGAAGTGGCTCTCTTTCGCTGGTCAGACAGAACCCCACGTTCCCCAGGAGAGCGTTCTGAGACCCTCCGAAGCAGGACTCCTTCTGGCAGGTCAGGTTTCAGGGTCGCAGACTCCAGCAGTTTCGATTTAAAGGGCTCCTTTGGAAATACTACAGACCAGCGGTTCCCAAAAAAGACTTCCGATCTCCAGTTTGGGGTGTGGGGCCCTTCGGGCTCTCTGGGGACCGCTAACAGCGGCGATGGGATGTGGGGCCGGGCAGGGGGTGCGGGTGGTAATCGTGAATTCGGGTCTCAGCAAATCCCTTCACTCTCTCCACATACAGTCGCTGTTCCTCTGGGGGGCGGGGGCAGCACCGGGGGTCCTAGAGGGAGGAGAAATCGCCGAAGAGATTGCAGGCTCTGTAGCTGCACGGGAAATCCAGCCCCGCAGGAGGGCGAGACTGGCCTGTGTCCACCGGGAGTCCCGCTGCCGAGGGCGAGGGCCGTGCTCGCTCCTGGTCGCTACGCGCCCCTGCCGCCCGGCACGGAGCAGGTGCCCCGTAAGCGTTTCTTACATGGCCCTTCTCAGCTTCTAGTTTTGATTTCTAAGCTACAGGAATAACAACAGGACTCCATGGAGCCTCTACCCAGATTCGCTGACCGTGTCACATGTTGACCCGTTCTCGCCATTGCCTGTGTGCTGCGTATGTGATTCGGGCGGGAAGGAGCTGGCCCGAAGCACTTCTGTGTTTATTTCCTCTGAGCGAGGGTGCCCTCTTACATCGTCCCAGGGGCTTGGTGAGGAAGTTCAGTCCTGAAACCGTGCTAATCTCGAATCCCTTGGTCCCTGCTCAGTGTGCGCCCGCACTGTTTGTGGGGTCTTTTTGTTTTTGTTTGAGGGAGAGCACGTGAGTGGGGGAGGGGTGGCGGGCGGGGGAGAGAGAGAGGGAGGGAGGGAGGATCTTAAGCAGGCTCCATGCCTAGCCCGAGCCTGACAAGGGGCTTGATCCCGAAAGCCTGAGATCATGACCCGAACCCAGATCAAGAGTCGGATGTTTAACAGACTCCGGGCCCCCGGCGCCGTTTTGATGGCCGTGTTCCCCGAGTCTGGGATCCCGCGCTGTGAGCCGGCGTCCTGTTGCCAGTCCTCCCGTGCGGTCAGCCTCCCTCTGCCCTGGGATTTTTGCCATCCCTGAGGAGCACGGACCAGTCGTCGGCGTGGCGTGGGTGTGCGCGCTCCATGCCGGGCCGTGTGTGGCTCTCTGGCCTGCCTCAGAGTCTCCGTCCTCTGTCTCCGCAGGTGGAGAAGATCCGCCAGGTGAAGGCCAAGTCCCTGTACCTGCAGGTGGAGAAGCTGCGGCAGAGCCTCAACAAGCTGGAAAGCACCATCAGCGCCGTCCAGCAGGTCCTGGAGGAGGGGCGGGCGCTGGACGTCCTGCTGGCCCGGGACCGCATGCTGGCGCAGGTGCAGGAGCTGAAGACCGTGCGCGGCCTCCTGCAGCCGCAGGAGGACGACCGGGTCATGTTCACGCCCCCGGACCAGGCCCTGTACCTCGCCATCAAGTCCTTCGGCTTCGTCAGCAGCGGGGCCTTCGCGCCGCTCACCAAGGCCACCGGCGACGGCCTCAAGCGGGCCCTCCAGGGTAAGGTGGCCTCCTTCACCGTCATCGGCTACGACCACGACGGGGAGCCTCGCCTCTCCGGGGGCGACCTGATGTCGGCGGTGGTCCTGGGCCCCGACGGCAACCTGTTCGGCGCCGAGGTGAGCGACCAGCAGAACGGGACGTACGTGGTGAGCTACCGGCCGCAGCTGGAGGGCGAGCACCTGGTGTCGGTGACCATGTGCAACCAGCACATCGAGAACAGCCCCTTCAAGGTGGTGGTCAAGTCGGGCCGCAGCCACGTGGGCATCGGGCTCCCGGGCCTGAGCTTCGGCAGCGAGGGCGACGGCGACGGCCAGCTCTGCCGCCCCTGGGGCGTCAGCGTGGACAAGGAGGGCTACATCGTCGTGGCGGACCGCAGCAACAACCGCATCCAGGTCTTCAAGCCGTGCGGCGCCTTCCACCACAAGTTCGGCACCCTGGGCTCCCGGCCCGGGCAGTTCGACCGGCCGGCCGGCGTGGCCTGCGACGCCTCCCGCAGGATCGTGGTGGCCGACAAGGACAATCATCGCATCCAGGTCTTCACGTTCGAGGGCCAGTTCCTGCTCAAGTTTGGCGAGAAGGGGACCAAAAACGGGCAGTTCAACTACCCGTGGGACGTGGCCGTGAGCCCCGAGGGGCAGATCCTGGTCTCGGACACCCGCAACCACCGCGTCCAGCTCTTCGGGCCCGACGGCGTCTTCCTGAACAAGTACGGCTTCGAGGGGGCGCTCTGGAAGCACTTCGACTCCCCCCGCGGCGTGGCCTTCAACCACGAGGGCCACCTGGTGGTGACCGACTTCAACAACCACCGGCTCCTGGTCATCCACCCCGACTGCCAGTCGGCGCGCTTCCTGGGCTCCGAGGGCGCCGGCCACGGGCAGTTCCTGCGCCCGCAGGGCGTGGCCGTGGACCAGGAGGGCCGCATCATCGTGGCCGACTCCAGGAACCACCGCGTGCAGATGTTCGAGGCCAACGGCAGCTTCCTGTGCAAGTTCGGCGCCCAGGGCAGCGGCTTCGGGCAGATGGACCGCCCCTCCGGCATCGCCGTCACCCCCGACGGGATGATCGTGGTGGTGGACTTCGGCAACAATCGGATCCTCGTCTTCTAATCCCCTCCTCCAGGCTGCCGCGCTCGGGCGCGCGCGCCTCACTCTCGCGCTTGCTCGCGCTCGCTCGCGCTCGCTCGCTCTTTCTCTCTCTCTTTTTTTGAATTTCAAAGAAGAAGCAGTCTCAGGGAAATTTCTTTTTTTCTTTTGTTTAAAGAGAACAAGAAGCGTACAACATTGCTTCCGTCCTACCTCATCTTTGTTTTACAGATGAATGTACTTCTCTTTTCTGCAGGGAGTGAGCCTGTGACGTGACCATTTCTATCTACCTCATAAATCTTTGCGTGTCCTTCTCCAGCAGGCCCTCTGCCCTCCTCCCCGCCCTCCCTTGACGGAGGTCACGGTTCCCTCCGACCCTCCGCGGGGCGTGATACGCACAAGCCCGGCGTCCCTGCGGCTGGGGGGGCACCGGATGTGTGTGGTGGGGTGCACTCTGTAGATTGAGCCAAGGAAACATGAAAAAACTACTAAGTAAAAAAAAAAAAATGAAAAACTATAAAATGTGGAAAAAGATTTAAAACGCTTAATTATAGAGTATTTGTGTTCTGGAGAATACTGTGTTTTGGGGATTAGATTGTGTTGTGATCTTTTTGGGGAAACTTAATTTTTTTTTTTTTTTTAATGCTGCAACAGAGAACTGTTCCGCGTTCTCCTTTTGTACCTCAGTGTGTTTATCCTCCTGTTCAGCATCACTTCTTACTCCTCGAACATGGGGATGTGGCTGTCGCTTGCCAGCCGAGAACCGCAGACGATCCTGTTCGCATCTCCGGGTGTGTGACCTCTGTTTCTCTGAAGGGACGGCGGGTACGTGTGCGTGTTTCTGTGGACTGAGCCGTCTGGCGCCGGGACAGGAAAGGTGACGACTGTGCACGACCACCCAGAGGAACTGAACTTGTCATGTGTTGGTTTCTAAAAAATAGATGTAGGTTAGGACTTTTGATTAGAAGTATTCTCAGAAGTTAAGTATTCTTAGTTTGCTATTGGTTCTAAAGGTCAGTGGAAGGAAGAAGAAAATCGGCCTCTTCAGAAAGAGGGTACCGGCCCGGCCCGTGGACGTGAGGGCGGGCGGGCGCGCGCCGGGGTGGTCCGCCGAGCGCGTGAGAAGGAAGCAGGCCGCCCCCAAGCTCGGACTGAGGCTGGAAGGAGGAGGTCGGTCCCTGACCCCGGCGTGAATGTTGTTCTGTTGATGCTAGGTGTTGCTTTTCCTCGGAAGAGTAGGCAGAGGAATGAACTTTTACTTTAAAAGCACAATTGTTTCCTGCTTTGGAAGTTCAGGGAAATAGAATGTTTGAAAGTCCGATGGGAACGGCCCGTCCCCACACCCTCTGGCCGCGTCACTTTGGCAGAGCGGTCCGCTTCCAAGCTGTGCGGTAGGACCTCGTGGTGAGCGTGTATCTTTCCCCCTAAGGCCTTTGAATGTAAAGGATTTGTAAACCAAATTGCCCCAACCCCAACGTAGGATGTAATAACCTTGTGTGAAACCTCTCTCTCGGTACCAAAGACTGAACACGTAAGCCAGGCTCCCGCTGCAGAACCGGGGGGTGGCGTCCGTCACTTTACAGGGTTGGATTGCTGGAGGCTGGCCTCGGGTACAAAGCCACCTGCGTCTGGGCATTATCTGTCTTTCAGGCGGAAAGTAGGTATGGCTGATGTTCTGCTTGGGAGAGAACCTTCTCGGGGCCCCGCGCTCCCCCAAATCCTGAATAAGAACCAAATTCCAGAGCGGCGCACCTCAGGGGAAGGAGGCGCTGTCCGATGACTTACAGGGAAACAGGAGGACTGACGGGTCGGTCTGTCCCTGTGTGGGTGAGAAAGCACCCTTGCGATACGGACGTAGTGTTAAATGAACACAAGGAGCTAGCGCAGGTGGAGGAGAGGAGGAGGGGCCGGGCCAGCGTAGCAGGCCAATCAGCCGCTCTCCCGCCCAGCCCTCCCGGACACGCACCGCGTCCCGGGGACCCCGGGTCTTCCCCGTTGCTTTAGTGCCAGGGTTTCTGAATGACCCAAATGGGGGGGAAACTCATAAAGGAGAACCGCATGCAATAAAGGATCCAAAAATGGCAGAGTGGCATCAGCCTGCTGCCTCCCGGCTGCTGCCTCTGGGGGTGGGGGGGTGGCGGCAGGAAATCCTGTTTGGTAAAACCGCCTTTATTGGAGCATTTGATCTGGAACCCTTCCCCAGTTCCTAGTCAGTTGCCTTTTATTCGCCCCTAGGTTCTAAGTTCTTTGGGAAAGAGTTTGTATACTTAAACAGTTTTATTGTTTTTTATTTTGGAATAACTTGGTGCTGATCGTCCTCCCTCTGCCCCCATCCCCCCAACCACCCAACGAACCCACCCTTTCAACACCAAAGACAACTGGTTTTAGATGCTTCCGAAACTTGATTCGAAGAAATGGGTCTTGGGACTTCTTAGAAATGTCCTCGGGACCTGGGACAGGACCCTTCAAGCAGTCGAAACTTCCCATTCTCCCATCTGCGCTCCGGTCTGCCCTTCCCAGGGCCCCTGTGCACAGGGTGAGGAGGCTCGCGGGACCCGAGCCAGAAATTCTCTTGGGCGAAAGCGATGACGTGAAACTGCTTAGTCGGCAGTTCTCTGTGGATCGGGTTGTAAAGCCAGGGTTTCCACTCGGGACTGAGACGATGGGGTCTTAGTGAAGAGACTGACCAGGTGGCAGGCTCAAAGCTAGTGGGTCCTCCCTCGGGATGAGGGAGGAGGTGTGAGGTGCTGCCTCCTTCCCCCCGCCCCGGGGCGCTACATCTCCTTCCCCTTCCTGCACCCCAAGCTGGGCATCACTGTCATTTGAGAAACCCAGTCACACTTGGGAAGCTTTTGTTTTTAAAACACTGGCCATCTGTGGCTGCCCATGACCGACTCCTGACCCACAGGGATTGGTGCGAAGCACTTTGGCGTGTGTTTGTTGTGCGAGGTGGACTGCTCCAAATCCGAGAGGAGACCGGCAACTCCAGTGTGAGCCAGGCCCTTTAGGAGAAGGGTTTTTAACTGGCTATCTCCTGCCCGTTACGAGGAGACGCTAGGGGAGGTAGGAATGGGGTCGAGGAGAAGAATCTTGAACTTGAACACGGTGAAAAGATAAGGTCTTGGGCGCTGTGAGGGAAGAAGGAGCATAAACAACCTGTTTCTAATGAGGGAGTGTGCCGTTCGGACGAGAGTCCCCCCGTCTGTCCGATCCGGTCAGGTGGCGGGCGGCGTGGGGCGTAAGGCCGGCTCGGGGTTTGGAGATGCCCGGTGGACCTGGGTATGTAAGTTCAGGTGTTGAGATAGCTTAAAGGAAATTTAAATAACTCGTGGATAAAAACCACTTTTGGTCGACAGAGTTAACATTTCAAAAGTGTTAGTCTTTAAAAAAAAAAAAGTCTTTGTAAACTTGGTCTCGAGAAGCAGTGCTGTCTCGGAACCCCGTGCTGTCGGCGGCTGGCTGGCAGGGGGCGCCTGAGCTCCCTGGAGCCAGCGCCCCGGGCGGGACCCAGGTGCACGAACCCCTTGGTTGCCGGATGCCCTTCAAGTCTGACTTACTCGGGGGAACACCCACAAGGGTGCCGTAAACCATCCAAACTGTGTGTTGGGCCAAAAAGAGTTGCCAGACTTCAGGCACTTTGTGAGGAGGTAGAAGAGAATGGCTTGCGATCGGCTCCTTCTGTTTGGTTCCAGTTAAGCCAAAGCGTGACGATCTCAGGAGGGAAGGCTCTTTAGGCGCCAAGCGGCAGAACTCCGTGTGGGTGTGTGTCGTCTCCCTCTTCGGAAGCGTCGGCAGTTGCTGTGTTCTGGTAGCTAGCGGACGATATGCCAAAGTTCTAGGCGTGTGTTGCTGTTGCAAAAACAAAAATCCGATGGTGCCAAAAAGTACTTAGGGTATTTATTTAAAAACATCAGTCTCCTCACTTGATTTTCCAACAGTCCGGGGCTGTATAAAAGTCGGGCGCTCGCGCTCCGTGCGATGCTCCAAAGCCAGGACCCCCCGGGCCCCTAGCTTCCTGCAGGCCAGCGACACAGGACATCCATACCAGTCCGCACGACACCGTTTGCTTTCGTTTTCGTTTCTACCTCACTTTTGGCGAAAGCCACCTACCTCACGTTAGCGTCTGATGGGTCTCTGAAAAGCATAGTATTAATCCCGGGGGGCAGGGCGGGGGGGAGTGGGGAGCTGTCTCTGGAAGAGAAGTGGATTTCTAAGTCCAGAACTGATCTCTCCCCGGGGAGATGTTCGACCGACCTCGAGAAAGAAACCTTGGAACCAAATATTCCTGCCCTCGGCCACGCAACGTGGCTCAGAGTGAGGGACCTGCTGGCCCACCTGACCCATCTGAGGACTTCCTGCAAATAAGGACCTTTAGGTCTCTTTTTCTCTTCAAGAGAAAAACATTTTATGTCTATTCTGAATGTGTGCAAGTCTACCCTCGTAGGAGCAACTAACTCTAAGGATCTAGTTGTTGGAAACCTCAGATACTGGAAGGGAACAAGAATCCTTCAGACCTCACGATTGTACGTGTACCTCCCCCGGGCCGGCGAGATGGTCCGCGCCGCGACCGCAGCGGTCACCGCGTCCCTGCGCCGTGACCGGGCGGCGTGTGCGTTGCTCTCTTGTGTTCTGGTGTTTTTTTTCCTACCAAAGGTTACCTGTTGAGGGGTCGTTCTTTCCTTTGTTCTTTTTTTTTTTGTTATTATTATGAAATACTTGATGAAGTTGGAAGCACATGGCCGCGATAGACTGTATCCCTCCCCCACCCCCACCCCCAGCGGATGTCCGGTTCGGTCGGAAGAGAGGGCCCTGCGACCGCTGTCGTTGGCGTGAACTGGGTTTAAGAATGTCCTGGTGAAGAAATACCTCAGTGATGTCTACTTTTAAAACCGGTCTCACCGGGGCGCACGCGCGCGCCCGCCTGGTGGGAAGTTTTCCGTCACCATCTAACCAGTAATGGTTCTAAAAGTTGTGTGTATCCGCATGGTCTTAGACCTCCTTTTAATGATTGTATTAACTTAACAAGCTCAGGTAGTATTTTCCCGAAGGCTCTGGCTCGGAGCACACTGACTGAATGTTGCCGTGTGTAGCGAAGTGTTTACTTTCTGTAGCCAGCTCTGTGATAGTTCGTTATGTTTCTAGCGGTCTGCGTAGTGGTTTTTCTTCAGAGGAAGATTTTTCACGTTTTCTGGGATGTTCTCGTTTCTAGGGTGCTAAGGTTTCTTTTCTTTCCCCTCCCCTCATTCTTTTCCCTTAAAATCAATGCAGGTGAGAGGGTGGGTGGTGGGCGAGGGACGTTGTTTTTAAACTAGCATGTTAGCTCTAATCGGGAGGGTGGGAGGGTAGTTCTTTTTTTTTTTTTTTTAATGACTCTTGCTTAATCCTGTCCATTAGCTGTCATGCCCAGTCAGCAAAAATAATTGTTAAGTGTGGAACACATGACTTGGGTTTTGTTTTGGTTTTGTTTTGTTTTGTTTTTTGTTTTTTGGTGTGTGAGAAAAAGGCTGAAGGCAGAATTGGAGAAATAACACGGGCGTGTTGCCAGTTGTTGGAATGACTAAGTTAAACCTTTAAATTTTTTTTTTTTTTAATTTGTCCAAGGCGACGCACCACCAGAGTGACTTCCCCAGGTCACGGAAACCATCCTGCAAGCCCGTGTGAGGTGCCGCCTTTTGGCCCTTTTCTTGACCGGGCATGGCGGGGGTGGTGCAGATCCCAACAGTTAAGTGAAGAACGGGGGAAGCGAAGGTTCCCCCCCCCCCCAACCTTTGAAGTGGGGTTTGTTTGTTTGTTTGGAGTGGGTTCGCCCAGCCTCTGAATTTTGACTTTTGAACCCGAGCTGTTATCCTGCAGGCATGACAGGCAATGAGCAGGGGAAGACCCAATGGGAAAGTGTTCGAAAAGTCGCGTGTTCGCTAACAAGGCTTCTGAATGTATCGTCGGTCCGCGGAGAAGGCTGGAGAAGGTAGCAAGGAGATGCTGTATCAGCTGCCACAGCCTTAAAACAAAGTTGGTGTCTCTTTGGACTTTAAAATTGTTCCTATGCAGCTTATTTTATTTTTGTTGAATCAAATAAACGAGAGGGTTTTTCCATGGAAACCTGTGTCCGCGTGGTCCTTGCGTCCGGAACGAAGGAGGGCGTGTGGACCGCGCCCCACGGGAAGGAGTCTGCGAGGGGGGTGGCTGGAGCGGCACTCTGGCCAGATGGGGCCCACGCGGGGTGTCCAGAAAAGGTGGATCCTGCCTGGCATTTAAGAGGGAAGGGACGGAGGGAGCCCAGATGTCTTCACAGCTGGACCTCCCCGGGGCCGCCGCCTCGGGAGCCGAGCAGGTGTCCCTGTGCGGGGACGAGTGTGGTTTTTCCAGCGACCACGGTTCCCCTTTTCCGCACGTGCCACTGCCCTGGGACGGTGGGGACGGACTTAGGGGACCATCGACGCCGGTGGGTGAAGACTTCTTGAGCTCCGTGCGTCCACAGCTCGCGGGAGCCTTCGTGTCTTTCTGGAACTCCGCGCTCCCCAGCCCGGCTCGCCTGCGTGCCGGCTCCTCGGACAGCCCGGGCTGCACCTGCGGACGGAGGCGAGCAGCGCGCTGTGTCCGCCGCCTTCCTCGGGACTCCTCCTGCCCTGTGTCCCTTTCCTGCTGTGAGGAGCGCTCACAGGGGTGCTCCTGGGGCTGGTCCCCCCCCCTCCCCTCCATGTCCCTCCCTTGCGGTGAGCCCTGGAGGGAGGGGTGTTTTTGGCAGGTGGCTCGGTCGAGTGCCCGACTTCAGCTTGGGTCAGCATGTCCCGGTTTGCGGGTTCGAGCTCCGCGCCCAGCTCGGTGCTCCCCGCTCGGAGCCCACCCTGGACCCTCAGCTCCCCTCACCCTGACCTGCCCTTCCCCTGTGCTCTTCTGTTTCAACAATAAATACTTAAAAATAGACAGCGTGGGGTTTTTCTGCCGCAGGGATGCCCTCAGCTGCAGAACCATGACCCGTCCTGAGTGGCCGCTTTCCTGAAGGACTCGAGGTGGGAGCAGAATGTCCGGGGCCCTGAGGCCCAGCCCCGCTCCTCCACTTCCCCCGCCCCCCAGCTCCCTCACTTCTAGCCCTTTACCTCGAGCCAAACCATGGGAGACGGCTCTCAAATGTGAAAAGTTAGATGGGTGCATTTTTTTTTTTTTTTTTTTTTTTT